>LJIJ01000127.1:0-257562 GCA_001718145.1 Orchesella cincta
CTAAATAAATGCGTTCTCTGAATGTTGTAGAGATTACATGATAACTAATTCACATTTGATTAAAGCAAATATTAAGTAGTAAACTTTATTAAAAATTTTATTTTTCCTGGAAATTTCAAGAATTACATTGTGTTTCTAGGAATTGGACAATGGATGATGAATATTATAATTTTTTCAACCATATTCCATGACTAATGCAGCTTTTATGAAATTATAAATATTTTGGGCTCCAGCAATATAGTGAATTGTCCATACAATTTAAAAAGCATTTTCAAGTACATCTTTTATCTCACGCACATTGTCGGCATCCGTTCCCGTAACAAAAAGGTCGGTTTTTCCAGCATGTAGAAAACTCAAGAGGTACTGAAGCGAGTAGTTGAACAAGAATGTATGTTTATACCTAATATGAATTTTGAGTAAGACTTCAGTTCAGAAACAACACGTAAAGAAAAGGGACGGAGTTCAACATTTGCCCCACAATCTCAACCTTTTTTCCTTTTCTTGGCTTTGTTCCCCTCAGTCTTGGTTGTTTGTCAGAAGAAGAATCCCATGGGTCAATGTTGTGTTAATTTGAAGGTTTGAGTTGTCACTGTTGTTTTGGCAGTGTTTGGTTGGTTCCAGCTTGAGAACGCAGTGAGGGATCATGAATCATGCTCTTTTCCTTATCGTGTTTGAAAGACGAGACCCTTATCTTAATGTATGTATGTAAAGCACACATTATATCACTTGTTACTTGTGCTGTACCCTTACCATAATAATTATTTGTTAGGCATCATGAACAATATTTGCTCTTCATGGTAAATGGTACGGTGTGTACGCAATTTACATGGAGCAGAGTGTAGTTTTCTAATGTAAAAATTGTTACTTTCACACGCGTTTGGGTTTACCAAACCGGCTCTAAGCGGTCCTTAAACTGAAGTATGTCTTTATATTATTACTAATACTGAACAAAGCAGAGGGCAAATTTTCCCTTGTTGTTGCTAGCACATCGTCTTTAGGGAAATTGAGGGTGCATTGTGGTAATTCTGTTGACACTAATAATATTATGCTAAGTAAGTATAAGGTTATGGATGGTTTTGCTACATACTATATGTAAAATGTTGAGTACCTCATAATATAAACATGATATATAGCCTCCCACGATGGGCCAAAGCCGGTGGAATGATGGATGAGCTATATATCTTTCTCAAGTGGTAACGTGTGGAAGCTACCGATGTAGCTGATGTGATGACTTGAGATTATGAATGAATACACCGTTTGTAAGTGTAAATAAGTACACTCTTTGGATTACCGGCTCGACTGATTGCTTCTATATTGTTATTTATTGGATCCATGTCTCACTTAAACATAGGAGTTATATTTATCGTTCACTAAATAATATTTGGAAGAAAGTAAAATTATGGACCAGTATATTTAATATTAAATCATAACTGAAGGTTTCATTATTACCTTCAAATTGGATCATACGCTAGATGCAACAAATTCCGTAGAAGTGTGATAATTTGTCCTCATACTGAACTGCAATGTTTTGCTTTCCATACATACAAAATATTTTACAACTTAATAGCATAATATGGAAGATGCAAGAAGGAAGGGAAGGTTTTTCAATACAAAAAAATAAAGTAGCAAGCCCTTCTTTGTAATGTACCACATGAATGTGACATGCCCTAATTTTATATTCATGAATTAAGAGTTCAAGTATTTTGTGCGAAAAGTACTCTTGGCTACTACAATGCCAACACTTGTAAAGTTCGCGAATCAAACACTAGTGGTGTGCGTTACCATATACATATTATGCAAAACCAGTAGTGTTCATTGTTACTCTATATACCAAGAACATCAGCGTGGATTTCATTAATGTCGAAGATATTTGTATGTATATCTTGAAGTGTACGATAACCTAGAAAAGGTATGTAGTTCAAGTGAAGTCAAACCTAAGGAACATTTGCTAGTATTCACTTGATTCTGTTGTTACAAACTGAATTAAAGCTAGCGATCACGAGCACCAGCATGAGATTGTATTTACAGTCCAAAATTAAACAAATGCACTAGAGATCTACCGATCGTAAAAATCTCAAGTTTGCTACTACTTATGTCTATATTTATGGCATAGGTATCATAAGTACTTTTATTGTAGTTGAGTTAATAGGGTTAGCGCAACCACTTATGTATGTACTTTTATTATACGTTCCTATTTCAAGGAATTATTGTTGCCTAATAATATTATGCTATTCATTTCCATCATTTCATGTTGCTTCCACTGGCACGGTAGTAGTATAAATCGATAATATTATGGTGTCGATAGGTGATAGGCATGGAAAAAATGTCCTTCTATCAAAGGATGTAGCATATTTTAAGCATTAATTATTTATTCGCGTCTCCTCAAATGTCACAGGAGCAGCAGAAATCGTCATATTGTCTAGTCCATGGATGGCTGGTCACGTAGGCAGGAATTCTCGTAGTTTGGATTTAATAGTTAAACTAAACCTCTATGACATTAAGCAAATAGAATAATATGCAAATGTGTGGATACAAGAAAATGAAGTATTAATTATGACTTTTTTATTGATTTATTTGCAGTGGACGCTACTACTACAACAGAAGAGGGGTAAATTAAAACCAATAACCGGAGGGGAAGTCTTCTGATGTACGTATCAAGTTTGTTACTTTACTTTTATCTTTTATTAAGTGCATTCTCTTAAAGTTAATTGATAAGGTTCATCTTTGCGTTAATGAAAAGGTCTTAATACATTCCCATTGGTTGAATAAATGCACTAGCAAATGTAATTCCCAGCAATTTATCTGATTTATAAGGTCAGTGCATAATAATTATAGCTGCAACTTGGTCATTAGCAGAAAGGCAACAGCGTTTGTATAGCATTTAGCTATTTTGTCGCTCGGGGGCAGGTATCACTTGTCAGGAAACAAGCCGATAAGTAAATAATCGTATACAAAGTGCAGCTTTATTGAATGAATGAAATTAATCAAATCAAACTTGAAATGATAGCTTATAAGTACTAAAGCTAATACCAAGCAAGCAAAATGTATGTGTATAAAAAGGAAGACTGTGAACGGAATAGCTTTGCATGCTAAACCATGATGTGTTGTAGCTGTTACGTTACGTACATTGCATACTATACAGACAACCAACTCCTACTACTACTGATGATTTGAGGATGTACACTGATACAGGGTCTGCAGAGGCACAACTTGTTGCTCTAATGCCACAGCTCACTTTTCATTCATTCATCCATCTTGTTAGTATACTATGAAGTGCATACAATTTAATGACTGGTATAATGCCTGAGAAGTAAAAGGTGTTGATCAAAAAGGTCATCCGGTTACAACAGCAGCAGTTTCCTGTGCATCGCAAAGCTCTGTGTAGTTCATATATGAATGAGTATTACGTACGTGTTCGTCTACTAGAACGACAAACGACCCTTTCCTTTGAGATGAACAAAGTGGTGAAGGACTTTCTCATATATATATGTGTTCTTCTTTAGGGAGCAAAAAAATG
This sequence comes from Orchesella cincta, assembly GCA_001718145.1. Classification (NCBI taxonomy): domain Eukaryota; kingdom Metazoa; phylum Arthropoda; class Collembola; order Entomobryomorpha; family Orchesellidae; genus Orchesella; species Orchesella cincta. The sequence continues at coordinate 3,518 of LJIJ01000127.1, forward strand.
TCTCACTACAAAAATATTGGGATACATCTTTTCTTATGGTGTATGCACGCAATAAGTATACATTTTGTACTTTCTCACAGATGCACTGTATCAGGTTTATCTGATACTCTATGCATCGCATCGACTTACGGTGCGTGCCCTTATATTTGATGTGTGGTGTGTTCTCACATTGATGCATTTTCACATCCTCTCGAATTAGGCCACGTACACATTTGTAATGCTGGTGTATGTATATGACATAACGACTTTGTACTGCCATAATGATGCCCGAAAGTTTACAAAACTGTGACTTGAACTCGAACATCTGTAAGATACCTTCATGCTTAACTTTATGCAGGGCATAATATTTAACGTGAAATAATGAATCAGGACAGGGTAAACTCCAGCAGGCCGTGGGTACAAAATAATCGGATGCATGTAAAATAATGTAGGTAACCCGACCGGAAGCCAGTTCGTTGTGAGTTGGGCTAGCCGCTGGCTCTTTTGCAGTTTCATTTCTGGAGAAAACTATTATATTTATTATTCCATGTAGAAATAAAGGCATACATGAAATCGGATGTGATCCAAATAATGTGCTCACATGTACAGCTTCCGTCTGTCCTTTCGTGATGTATACTCCATCAACACCCAATCCAAATGAGCCTGGAATATGTATACATAACTCCTGATAGATAGAGTTGCCAGGTAGAGGCTAGTGTATTGTCGAATACAAAATAATGATAACTTGATTAGGTCAACTCTTCCACATTCCTACACTGAGTTAACTAAATTCAGTAATTGGATTAAACACCATATAATACACATATAGCACGAAAGATGAAAATAAACTCCCTTTAGAAAAGTAGAATGACCTCTTACACCCCCGGAAATAAGTTATTCCGACAAACATTTCCGACTTCAAAAATATAAACTGCAAGGATGAGCTTAATAGCATAAACTGAATTTGGTTAACCTGTTTGTGCACATTAAAAGTTTTGCTTTTTTCGGTCCATAATTATTGTATATAATGTTATCTGCGATTAAATCTCGAATTCACACCTTAAAATAATTGCAATGTAATTATCATTAACTGCCACTGTACATTAATGACAAGATCAAGTTTTCTTGGCAAATATACGCAAAGCAGTTCTTGGTAAATTATTTCTTAGTCAATACGGCTTGAAGTTTTTGGAATCATTCGTCCGAAAGTCCGTAGTTTTACTTACTCAAGTCTTCTACAATATCATTTAACCAGAACAGAAACTAAAAGAACAGATAAAGACATGATTTATTGAAGACTGTTATCCAAAACTTTATAGTTAGATACACATCAATATAAATTAAAATTTTTAGCATTGCCATTAAACATACAGATATTACGGTTATAGCAGCTAAACAAAATATAGAATGCGAACGACCTAACTCATGGATGGTTAAGCACCTAAACGGCCCAACTGCTATCACCCATATTTATCATCTCCACACAAGTACAGATGCAGCGGCTCACTCACATATGTACACGGCAGATTCACATTTACATAAGCTTATCCTGTAAATTATGAGCACTTGCACTGTAGTGGAATGTGCTGTGACTATGTATTCAGTGTACAATACCGTGAGTAACTCAGTCATATACAAATACAACCGCATAATGTGTACAGAGGGGCTCTCGTTTGTCTCCCTCTACTACTACTACACATTCTGTATGAATGAGGGTTTGTGCAAAGCAAAAACACACCACATATTACAAGCATCTCTCTCTGAATATATAGCCACAACTGCCGGCTTCCAACGATTTGGGCGAACACCGGTGTGAACTTGTAATAACAGTTCATAGAACAATAAGGAACGTATCACAACGCAAGTAAATCCAGTTTTATGCATTAGTTGTTGTATTATGATGAGCGTTTTTACCTGTTTTAACATATTACTTAGGGATCATTATATCCCGGCAGGCAAAAAGCCAGATAGTATCGTAGTTTTATGTATTATAAAATGCTGCAATTTTTATTATCTCAAAAATTACTTACATGCTAGATATATTCACAGCTAAAATCCGCATTGTTGCTTCGGGTAGGTTGGTGAGATTTGCGAAACATGATGATGAATGAACGATTACGTACATATTATGATGAAGTCATTGAAAGTGCATTGTTCTTGTAGACTTACTCACTCGTCACACATTTCCACAATGTAACGGAAGAAAGGGGCAATGACAATACATACGAAGCCGAAGTTGTTATCAATGCCAGCATTATTTTTGCACCAAAGTGGTTATGGTTGATTCTTCTGACTCTCAGCGATATGTAGAGCTGCTATGCTGAAGCTTTGTTGTGAATATTGATTTAATAGGATTGCTTTGGTTTCAGTGTCCAGTGACAGAGCTTGTTGGAATTGTACTATTTATCTTTCAAATCAAAGCTAATATATTTTACCCTGACAAGAGCAATCGAATTAATCAACTACGAGTAACATATGTAATGTTAATGAATGCATTTATCGTAGTATTTGTTTCACATGCTGAGATACTGTAGTTTTTTGGCTCTGAGCATGAATATCAATTCGCTATTCATTACTCGATGAAGCCTTACATTTTGGCAATGTGAGTCAAGCCAAAGACTAAAACAAGAACAACTGTCTGTTCAGTTGTAGGTAACTGCATTTTGGTTGTAGTTTTTAGTTCACCAAACGTCCAAATCGTAACTACGTTTATATTACACTCTAGTATCCTCCTATCCGATTGATTTATTCAGTGTTCTACATATGAGCTTAATTTAATAACGCCACGTTATCACCGCTACCATCGTCATAAAGAAAGTACATAGACCGCAGAGGACACACTTTTTGTACCGGTATTTATTCAATCAGTTCAATGAGTGCACGTAAAAAAGAATGGGAGGTCTTATGCTTGACAGTGCGTGTGCATGCACTTACTTTACGCCTGTACCGATGTAAGTAACCCAAAGTAAGTATAATTTGTCTTAACAAACCTATCAACCTGATTTTTTCATGTAGTCTTTTCAACGTCTCTCACACTGCGAGAGGAACAAGCTACAAAACGATCCACTCCACTATCACACTTCAATCTGGTGTATATAGGCTCTTGATACAATTACATACTTGATTGATTTACCTGCATTATAAACGGTAGTAACGGCTTCTTTGCTACCTTTTTGGCTGATGAGGTGATATCGTTTCTAATTTGATTAACATGGAATGCAACGTGCCAGAAATGTGCTAATAAAATAAGCTGTCACTCTGAATCATGTCGTGTATAGCTGGCTGACAGTGACTGAAGTGGAGAAAGCTCGTACATCATTCCAATTGGGGGTTTATTGCGGACTCGATGACTTTTAAAATTCTGACCTGCTTCCATTACCATTGTATTATGAACAATACCAATCGCACCAAAACAAATATCATCTTTAGTACGAAACATGAAATTAAACAGTTTGTTTACATATTCAAACATTTCCACACTAGAAAACATGATAATCCAAATCCTAAAGAAATTTTATGGGGAAATCACATTATGATTTTTTACAACAACTCATATATACTTGCCTAGACCGAATTTCATGGCTTGTCATAGAAAGGAAATGAGTTGAAAACTTTGCCTTGCATTTATAGGAAACGCTGACCGGCCAAAAGTGTTGTAGGTTTGTAGCAAAGAATTATGCTACACTGAATCGTATGTTGACATTAAGTAGACCGACTCCGTGTACAGCAAGAAACTTGGACTATTTCTTTAGCTGTGTGCGGAGAAAAACGTTAAATCATTCTGAGAGTGACAGGCAGTCACCATAAGAAGTAGTTAAGTGGTATATGCTCACATACTAAAAGTCCATTCTTTATCAAAGTGACACATATTATGACTGATTAAAGTCATTAAAAGATCTCATATACTTTAGCTGTGGTTTAGGCAAAATGGACAGCCTGTTTATTACCTTACCCTTAAAAAGGCTACACTTTTCAATGAGAGGGAGGTGGTTGAGAAATTTAAAAAGGGAGATGATGATTTGATGATAGCTAGATCAAAGCAACGTTTGTGTTTTACTCTCCAAATGTGTTGTTAAGTAGACTCTGCTTTGTTTTGACTTTTCTCGCTTGCAGGCCATCGACACTGGCAAAGTGTATTTATACAATGACATTCAGTCCTCCTGGGCTGCTTCCTCATATTTGTTGCGTGCACACTTTTTATGGAGAAAATTATAGAGGAAATAGGTGTGCGTGGCCATGCGTGGCATTAGCTCAGCATCGAAAACTGGTGCAGAACGAATAGGATGAAAATTGAGCTTTAAAAAACATATGTCGCAAGTTAGTAGCTATGCAGTGTATTAGCAAAGTTACGACAAATCCCTAATTCCTTGTTTACAATTTGTGGGCAATTTGCATTTTTACTGCGAAAATGAGCCATGGTATAATGTTTCAGTTGACTTTAAAACTACAGGCTGACTGCTGAGTAAAAATACACGTAATCATGACAAATGAGCAAATGATGAGTTGAATACGCTACTTGGCTCCTTCATTTCTGCCCACATAAGCAAAATAAATGTTGATGCATGGCAAATTGTGGACGATGAATGCTCCATTTGTATTTTACCGACACGTGAAAATATATCCCAGTCATTTGAGTAACAACATGGAGGCAGTGAAGTGGGAGCGTAACTGCGTAAGCTTTGTTTCACACTCTGAGCTATTGACTTTTTGGAGGATGGTGATACATCAAAGTGTTTGATACACAGCTATAAATTTCGCTCTCGATATTTTTTCCCTTCATTAGAATTCACACTTCGTACTCGCGTAAGTGGGAGCAATTTATTAAGAGATTGTTATCAACACTACACAAGTTTATAAGCACCGAGCAACTATGTATGACCACTAGAGGCAGTAAACATTGTTGAAGATGTTAAAAAAAGAGGTAGCTAATATAAATGCTAGTTTAACAAGAAATCATTATTTCACAAGCTATTGGGCAGGGCTTTATACTGTGGTGTGGTGCGATGAATGGATTGATGTGAAGTCGGAATCTTGTCTGATTCCCAGCCGGCTTTTTGCACCCAACAGTGATGTTTATGCCTAAAATACGTGTTTATATATGCTACTAGACACGCTACGCATAATGCTTAGGTATTTTCTGGTATTACGTAAAACATGTAGGCATGTAAGCAAGTACAGCAAAAGAAAGTAGACACAACAACAAATGAAGTAGCTATGCAAAGGAATCTTGAACTGGTGTAAGCGTCCGGATTATGTAAGATTAGAATGTGTTGGTAAACCCCAGGAAAGGAAGGAGCTGCTTTCGGAAAACCCTGATCAACTCCTTAAAGTGAAAAGCTCAAGTACAGTAAATGAAACATGAGCCATTCATCACGATTATTTATGAAGCCCACTCTTTGTTTGAGCTATTATCTTAAAATCAAGATTCAGATAAAAATTAAGGAAATTATACTGATATATTGCACTAACACAAGCTACACTTTTGCTTTATAGCAATACAGAAATAAACTTTTCAATCATTAATTCTGTCTTTAAGTCATTACCTCGTTTTTTTTCGAGTTCTCAACATAATGATGATTTTTAGTTCTCAGCTCAGTCATTTCAAATCTGGATGAAGTATAACAAACACCATATAGTCATCATCATTGGCTTTGTTTTTCCAAGTTCTTGATTCATAAAAAAATCCTTTGGCTGTCAAGTTGTGGTTTCCTCTCATCATCATAATCGTCTGTGTAAATAAAAGAGCTGGAAAATTGGCTGTGAATTCTGATGCATGGCAGGCATAAATGTAATTGTTTTAAAGAGGAATGTTTCAGTTTCTCATACAAGGTTTACAAGCAACTTTTCCCCATTGTGTGTATTCCTAAACATTTTGTTGTAAGAGTACATAAATAAGTACACAAAATAATAAAACAAAAATTACTGGGTATATATTTTTTTAGTGGATGTATGTACAATGTAAATTCCACAAACAACTCAGGGAAAATTATTAAGTGTGGTGGTGGGTAAATGATAATCAGAGAATGAGTACTGATCCTGCTTGAAAATGACTGAAAGCAAGTTCACAGGTCTACATTATGATATTACATGCATTTCATATTTTAGTTTCGGGTGAGATTGTAAGGGAAATGGAAAAAATGAGAAGGTGATACTTATGATGAGGATGAGGTAATGGAAGGAGCAAAATACGAAACAGGAGCAAACCTCATAATTCTCATCGGTTATAACATGAATTTCTCACGATTTTTGTGACTGGCTACTACTTCATATTATGTAAGCTGCTGCAATAGCTCGGTTATGTGAGCTGAGCGATGTAGACACTCGTGTTGTAGAGTTATTATTATGATTTCATTATTATTACAACAGTCATCGCACAATATCTATTCATACATATAATTGCGCCTTTATCGGTATATGCTGTAGTCGTAGCCCAATGCTAAAAGCAGAAGTCACCATTATGTAATATGAGTTGACTACATGCATCTACTGCGATGTGTTAACTTGTAGAAAAATGCACTTTGTATTAAAATTGAATACATGCACGAATCTCGAGGGTCTACGTTGAGAGAGAGGACTCTATTTAATGAGACTCAAAACATCATGTCTTCTTAGGGATACGTCTCTGGGAATCATTTCCAAGGACAAAAAATTGTGGTGCTGCCTAAAATTGACGTGACATGCCATTGCCATCATCGCCGTGATCGCCAGCTCTAATTCATCTTTGCAGAGCGAAATAAAACGAATGTATGCACTGGGTAGATATGGAAGGGGCATAATAATATTACATAAACTGACTGCTGTACTCAACCACACCGACAAGGGGCCGTGGCCTTAAAAGTGATATAAGTAGCTTCTTTTTAATACGACTGCTTAGCTCATGAACTCATAACTTTAGGTTGATATAATTCCTGAGGGCAATAATACTCATGCACCCAGTATCAACGTATCCAGCCAGGTACTTGTACAAATATTCTATTATGATTGTTGTTGACTGGAAGAAATAGGGTATAGAACACAGAAGCAACTAAAAGAAATGTTTTGCTGATATGCCGTAGGGGAAAATGTTTCAAACTCGGTGGGCAAGGTAGAGACCCTTAAGGGATCGTTTATGACAGCTAAATACTTACATAAAGTACTTTTTACACATTATCATTAAGGTTTTTTTTGAGCTAGTCGAGTAGCAAGTTATTTGGGACGAAGAGGGGTAGCTATAACACATGTAAGGATTGGTAAGGACAACAATTACAAAACCTTCAAAAATATTACGACGATGACATACATATATTTGGGAAACCTCAGCTAGCTCACAATCAGTGGCAATAAGTTTTCTTTTCTCAGCTTGGATTTGGATGCTGCTCAAGCATGATGGGAAAGATGAATCTGACGGATATGGGGTGGATCATATCCAGTTGCGACTTTTATGTTTTTTCCGCTGCCTGGAAGATTATTTCCTTTTTATCAATACTCAACCAAATATATGTACTTCACCTTACCCTCCTCATCTCATTCATCGAAGGCAAGTGGCATTTAACGAGTCAAAGCAAACCCTAAAAATGTATTCGTATGTTTGCTGCCACGAACATCAGCTTAAAATCTTTAAAAAGACCGTTTTTTTTGTTACGTCACGTCTACACGTTCACAAAGTCAATAGCATTTGTATTTTTATACCCATGCTTTTTATGTCTCACCTTAAGTTTTTATTGCCGAGATGCGTATTATACTTCTTGTGATTTGATTTAACTTTGTATTATGATTTGTTCTACTCCACTCTACCTAAGCTAATAGATGTAATAATATTAAGTAATCGCAACACACAGTCAGACTGATCGCGTTGGACGGTTTATCCGATGATGGTCGCAGTAGTGTGCAGTGGTGTGTTGAGTTGAGGTTGTTATGTGATATATGCTTATCCACTACAACTGGCTAAGCTGAAGCATCGCCATTTTTGCATTATTATTGTTATTATTACGGATTCTCACTGTCTTTTGAGAAAAATGTTGTGCTGAGAAACAGTGAAGACGGAGATGGAATCGCTTATATAGTACTCCTCATCATATCAACAACAGCTACACGTATAGTAACGCTTACCCCGTCAACAGTAAGTGGGTTTATTCTATGCCTTCAAAGGAGAAAACGGGAGGAATGCAAACGGTATGTGATGTTTGTTGAATATAACAACATTTATGTGTATCCGCAGGTTATCCTGTCAGCTAGCAATATTTTTATCTTGTACACTGTATCATACATGTAGTTACTTTTTATGTATGTAGTAGCATGCACTTTCAAGTATTTCGAAATACCATGCCGAGTCAATGATTTCAATCATTGTGAATGTGAAGATTTTTGCATCTAAGCTTTTTTACACGTTATATTAATATGCTCCATCTTACATTTACATTAAACCACCAATATTGAAAATAATACAGATATTTTTCTTATGCTAAAAAGATAACGTTGCATTTTCTGAAGCATATTGCGCTTTCTATTCATTGAAAACTAAGAGATGTACCAAGAATTACTGTCACTCCGTCACTTTAAAATGTACTACTCCTTCAGGTACTTGAACTACATAAATGACTCTTATCCACTATATTTATTTTTGTGACGGTGCACACACAAGATATATATACTTATATGGTAATGTATGAACAAACTGTTTTTTGTTATTAAACAGATGTGATTCGAATATGTACGTTATTAATTCATTCACAACACAACAGGCTAATGGCAGCGTTAGATATAGTAGAGGGAAAGGTGCAGAAAATACGGATAAAATCGTGCTGATAATATAACCTGACACAGCAATTTTTTGCGTTCGTTTTGTTCGATCGGTTATTTCTTTTGAAAGGTTTGCTGTGCACGTATCTTTCAATACAATTGTAACATAAAGTACAAACATACATACATATATACATCATTCAATCTCCAAATTCAGAACGGAGACCTTTATTAAGTTAACAGTAAAACTGATTCTCAAGCTAATATAATGTCATAATATATACGCTCGCTCATCCCAATTGTTTTACGCCTTTCATGAATATAGGTACCAACTACGTTTTATATTTTGGCTGTGGTGGCTCTACTAATAAGCTGAGTTTTCTTTGAGATTGTTTATGTTGATACGCGTGTTTAGATAGCGTCTCTCTCTCCATCGTCCGATGATAGTATGATAATAAGCATAGTGAAGCGATATGTGGCATAGCATGCAAAAAAAAGCGGCCCAAGTTTCATGAAACTTTTCGTCAATAATCCTCCTGAATGTGAAAAACAAAATTAGTTGGATGAAGATAGGCAAAACAGAGGGAGCAACAGAGAGCACTAAATTAAATATGCATGCTAATGATCTACTATGTGCATAAGCCACAAAGAACCACGAAATGTAGGACTTGGCTAGTCCATAACACCATGGCATGGCATGGCATCACTCTATTTACTACTATACTGTGAGCTAGCAGAGAACCATCAAAAACATTATATCATTTCCTACCTTTACATTTCTGTTACCTATATTGCTACCGAAGTGAAGCAACACGACGCAACGGTACACACAAATTACTTATTCTTCTGAAATAATTTAGCTCTCGTGAAATTGGTTTCGTATCTAAACTCAAGCTCAACGAAGCATTAGCATAGCATGAGAATTGCCAATAATAATGCTTCTGCGTAAACGTTACATTTTTACATGAAATTGTTTGCTCTTTATTTATTCACCAGCTACAGATAACCACTGCAACTATGTGCAGGGTATGGTTGGTGTGTCCTCCTCAGAACAAAAAAAGAGTTGTGTGTATTTTTTTATATTTTGTTTCAAGTGCTGAGGACATAATGTTGTCAGTCATTGAAAAAAGTTTCAAAATTCTAATTTGTGAAACACTACGCACATACACATTATTATTCGTATGTGTGTACGCGTTCACATTAAATAATCATATATTTAGCTTTTCGTCCTACTAAAATGGCAAGGTGTTCATGTTCAACGTTGGGCTTATTTAGTACTGTGAACCATTGTCGAATTAATACACGAAAAAGGCATGCGTTTTTAGTCTCACACTCTGTCTAAACTGAGTTTGTAGCGCCCTGTTTTATCGAATAAAGTTTGAAGTAAGTGTCATGAAAATTTAAAGTAGGAGTTGAGATGTAGATACTTTTTCGATGAGTATATAATATGTGCATACTAAAATGAGGAAAACAAAGACAGTGCCTGTACCTACGTGCACAAGTCATCATCATCATCATCACCGTTGTCTTTTGGTTTATATACCAGCTTCAAAAGGAACGTTAACAACAGATAAAAAGTTTTAGAAGGACTCAAGAGAAGGCGACGACCGTTGGTATTTACCTTGACGTTCATGCTACTTAGGGCTGCTGCGCATTGAACATGTATCACTAGTTTAAAGCTATATTCCTTAACTGTGATCCGATGCGCAAAGCTATAGCGTCACAACAACTATACTCCTTTTCAATTCAAAATCTCATGCATTCTGATCTCACATCATATTGTTATTAAGATTTTTAGGACACGGATGGTGTCTACCTCAAAAGCACAAGAAATTAATACAGAACATCGTTCTATTGCTCAGTTTTATGATGCTCCTGACATGCTCTCCTTTTGACTTACATCGAATATAATGTCATGCAGCGGCAATGGTTCGTCTTTCATGACTGTTAACTAAATATTGCAGGTTTGCAAGATAGTTATATGAATGCAATTTATATTTCATGAAGTTGACGTTGTGACTGACTCACATCTCACGACTGTTTGTTTGCTATTGCTAGCCAATAAACTTCATAATATGGGAGCCAAATCTTGTACGCACATAAATAGGCCAGGTGAAACACTCTAATGTTTTTGAACCACCTCGTCGTATGTCTGCAAACGTTATGTTTACGATGTAGGAATGAAACTATGAAACGTAGTTGTAATCGAGGTGGCATGAGCTATATTCGATATTCATGTATTATCAATGTATATTGGAGATTGCTTTTTGACAAGTTTTCTGTTTCGTATATACCATCTCAGCACGACTGCTGCCGTAATCACTCAGCGGTTGCTTCTATTTTTATCATGATTACTATAATTAATGGGTTGAAAGTCATAATGGATATCAGACCTTTCAACGTTTATGAGATTAGTAGTTGAAGATGTAATGTTTTTGTTTTAAAAACTAGAAGATTTACTGATTTATCAATGTAATACTTATCTATCTATATATATGTTTCATGTCCATTCAAATCATGTGGTTCGGCTTTCGTTATCATTTACAAAAGATTCGTTCATAAATTCCGAGAAACGGCCGATAAATGAAGATTTACGACCACGCTTTTAGGTATGCAAATATGATCAGTCATGCATTTTAATGTGCCGTTTTGGTTGTGACGGTTTTTTTTTGCAGAACAGTTAATTCCTCAACTTCCGCGGTAGTTCATGAATGAAATGTCCACTGTAAAAAATTTCCCAATATATTAGCATGCATTTTAATCAGCTTCAGCCACATGAAACTTCAAGGTCATGCATTTTGACAGGTTTGAGAAGGGACTGCAAAGAAATTTATGACCAATGCATCGTATTAATCTTTTGACTACCCGCATGCATGTATGCAAAGCGTATCTTTACGATACATGTTATATGTTATATACTCTTGTATTTTGTATTAAGAACAGTTAGACAAACTGTGTGAATTTATTCACATGTCTGCAATACAACATCTTATCTATGCAGTATTAGGCAATTCGCAGCTTATCTGATAAACTAAATGGGGGAGCAGACAAATCATTTGTTCCGTATATTTTTTAATGTTCTTGTTCTCATCCTGTATACTAATGAGGTAATTCATACCAGCTATATAATTAACCGACTAACAGGTAACAGGTGTCCACAGGTGTACGCGAATGGGATAAGTTAAATACACAATATTTAAGCGCATTCGGATATGAAGAGACATTGTGGACAATAATGAGTGGGAGGCAGAATTATTCAGAAAGTTTGAGCTAACGAGTTTCAAATCCATGATATAAAATTAACGGCATAACTCGTATCCACTGTGCGAAAAGACCGGTACACCAATGCAACTGTTGAATATTTGGACATGTTGTTTAAGCCAATTTCCGCATGTCTACTTAATTTAAGTCTTATGACCCTGAGACTGAGTTTCAGTAACTAAATTTACTATAGGTATACTGTTTTGTTTGATATTAAAGTAAGCGTGCTTTCTCGTGATTTGAAATTTTTATGCTAGGACTGCATATGTGAAAGCATAGACTACATATGTTTTCATACTTCATAATTTCATTTAAGTACGCATTGGTTTCGAAAAAGGTTTTTGAGGTTTTACGATTAATACGTTAAACACCCAACTGGTGACAAGAACTCATTTTACAGACGGATTGATATTATGCTTCTTGTCCAGCCAAACTGAAAAGTCAGCGCAGTAATCCAAATTTCCAAATTGATACAACATAAAAACCCAAACGCTTTAGTTTCTCTTACTTTCAAAATTTAAACAACTTAATCGGCCACGAAACACATCGTTAAACTTAATGTATTATAAACCATCTCATTAACTAAGCACGTGCGTAGCGTAGGAGGATAGCTGGAAGGGCAACAAATTACTATCGCTTTCAATAATTCAGAGCTAATGATATAGTTGCATTATGGATGATTTTTGCGTGAATATTTTTTGTTACCCATATACTACTATCAAATTATTGATTGATATTGATTTTTTTGCATTGGAATACAAATTGCTACTCAATATTATTAATGCGTATGTTCCACTAACAAAATGTCCCTGTATATCATGCTCGTAGTAATATGGGAAATTAAATTGTCGTGAAAGTGCTAATAATCACTTTCACACGTTGATTAAACCGTGACAAAGTCGTCGAACAAAGTTGTGAATGAAAGTGTTATAATAGCAAACTTCCATGATATACGATAAAGTTGTAGCTTTAAGAACCAATGAAATGGTCCATGGGTGCTAAATTGTCGACAAAATCTATAATATTCATGCATATTTGGTTAAATGGAGCATTGAGATGAAGCCAACATGCCAGTTGCTACCCATGTTCTTTATTTAATCGAACTTCGATCATCCCATCCTATTGTATGAGTGTATATATCCTTAATATAAAAGAGCACAACAGTAAAAGTCAGCAGGTCAGAAAATCTATACATTCATGCATCATATAATAGCAAAGAACTGTTACACACACATATACACAACATATATATTACATCCTACACGTATAATATGAAGGGGAAGTGTAAGTTGAGTAATTTTTCGCTAATATGAACATGTCATGCTCATGAGCTCTCTTCCGTGAAAGCACTATATACGCGAGTACAATTACAGCAACAAAAGATTGGTGCTGCCGACAGCACATAGATAAGCTCAACTTTTGTCTTATGTGTTCGTCATCTATATACACATACACTTCTGCAAGGATCCATGCATACTTATCAGCTTCATTACCAGTCCAATACTTGAGAGCTTTCAGTTGCCGTTAACATACAGTTACAGACGAATGTGACCGTCGATCCATGCAAATATAGTACATTGTAAAATCTCATGCATAGTTATATTTACACATCCGCAAGACAATATAGGCATAAGTACATTTGGCATTGGGACAGACTATATTTTTGCTTCGAGTTTCATGATGATCGCAGTACGCAAATCAAGCTCACCCAAAAACATTCTGCGAAAGCAAACTAAGATTTTGTATCTTACATTACGTACGTGTCTACAAGCACGAGTCTTCCAAAGCATTCGTTGCTTGAGTTTCCGTGTATACTTTGTACTCGCAAACTTTTCCCCCTGAAGTTTAGTTAAACCTCGTGTTTTGTACTACTTATTTTTATCCAGTTGGTTCGTGCCATATGAGAAAATGGTTACATTTTGTATAGCAAACGCAATTCCAGCAATAGCAACAACAACAGCAGCAGTCATTCAGTCAACAACCAGTTAGCTAAATCTACAACTATAAATATACGATAATATATTTTCAATGTGTATTATGCTTCCTACTCAATGACATGCCATGAACTAGCTTCCACGTTGGTGGTACTAGTATTATTGAACCATTATCCGTTGAAAACATAGTGCAGTGGCAGTGGAAAGTTGCCTCTTTTTTTCAGGCCAAAACTTGAATGGTATTCATGCATTTACATGATGCTAGTGGTGGTCGTCATCGTCATCATCATCATGATGGTGCTGTACTATTGCTTCGCTGCCTTTTTTTCTGAAATTTCTATTCTCACTCCCTGCCTTTTTCTTTCCCGTCCAATTTACTTTCACTGGTCTGAGTTTGTATATTGGTATTTGTGCTCACTTTAACGCTTTATGTACTTGTTTCCCTTTTTGTCTCATATACCAGCATGCAGTCTGTTTTACTTCTTCACACTGGTCAAGTGAGCTGTAGTGGATGAACGCATACGCATTCACCGAGGGAAAGCAATAGCTATTAAATTTTCTTGATGCATGTGCTAACATACATACTAAAAGTATTGCATGTATGTATCTAGTGGACATGCTTTTTTTCTTATTATAGTAGTACACTAGTGACTCATTAGGTATCAACATATTCCGATGCTATTGTGCTATCGCAAAAAAAAAGTTTCATGCCATTTTATGCAGAAATTGTTCACCGTTGTTAGTGGATTGGATGATTGTGCTATATTAAGTATATATTATATATACATTATGCTTTTGCTACTTTCTCCTGAATTTATATTGTTAGTTGGTTAGCGTGTCGCACTACATTCTCCTTTTTCCTCATACTATATTCATGAGTAGGTATGTGCAAGGAACAAAACTGGGAGTGATTGGTATCTAGTTTGGTATATCCTACAAACAAGCACATAAGTCGTCAAGTAAAGCATTGCAATCAAATGTTGTAGATTGCACAATTGGGCACAATATGAAATGTAATGAATTGAAGAAGGCTCTAAAAATACTTGCTCATTTAGGAAGCGGAGAAAGTAGGTGGCGAACACCATTGTACTTCCTGCGAATTTGCCTACTTACTTTTGAACAATGTAAACCTTTCACCTACTGACATAGTCACACCCAGAATGACGAACGCACTTAGTTCGTTTTCGGTCGAGTGACAACTTGAAAAAAATGCGATAAAATTCCCCTTTATTGATTTGTTTTGAACAGGTATATATGTGTCGATTACAGAATAGTAGGTACATAATTATGTTTATATGTTCGAAGAACCACCAAAGCGGCTCGGATAAAACTTTTGAGCGCAGTTAAGTACGTAGATATGCTCGCAATACAATGGTTCAAGTGACAGAATATGAACTAGAAATGGAACACGCCTCCTTTATTTCTACGGCTTTACATGCCCATAACCAAGGTATAGAAAGCAAAGCATAGGTAAAAGCTAATAGTACCTCTAGTCATTTTATTTTCTTTCGATAAATATTCCGTGTGATTGGGCAGTGAGTAGACTTTTGTAAATATGTGTTTGACACGTTTGTCACACAAGTGAAAGCATGCCAAGGAAAAGCTGAAGATTTTGCCTATTTGACTGATATGGCTATGCATTATGGCAGGTCTGTCTGTAATGTTAATCGCAATCACTATTTAATATTAAGTGAGTGATTATATATTCTAATGACCGAGCCATATAGCCCCGAC
The DNA here is from genome assembly GCA_001718145.1 of Orchesella cincta. NCBI lineage: Eukaryota > Metazoa > Arthropoda > Collembola > Entomobryomorpha > Orchesellidae > Orchesella > Orchesella cincta. The sequence continues at coordinate 19,144 of LJIJ01000127.1, forward strand.
GATTCCTTTAAAAACGAATCGGCAACGATTAAAATGGGCAGGTAAAGTATCTTGTTTGACAGTTTTAGAGTGTTTGCTTTTCCGAAACGAGAGCTGCGTCGATAAATAAGTAAAATTTCATTGTTCTCCGATCAGTTGACAGGGACTATTACTTTTAAGCATGAAGCACTAAAATGGGAATCGCGATGTGGAGTTAAATTAGTCGTGGTCTATAATTTCACCGCACTATAGCCACACCGTAGTACTATATGCAAAAATAAAGCTGACCCTGCCATTTCGTGGTCATTTTGAATAATTAAATTGTCAAGTAGCAGGCTGGCCAGGTAATAGAGAGTCTGGGAAAGAATTTTAAATTACCACTCGCTGATTTGATACAAAGCTGTCAGAAGACAAGTAGTATTACCGCTCCCCGAAGGAAAAATCGACAAGTAATTATTATATCTAAAACCTACAACAGCGCAGTATCTGTTTCTGGAAAAAATGTATAATTGCATTGGTCGCTTTTACGGTCGTTATCATTGCTTCAGAGTTAGAATGCAATTTATTAATACCAGAACTTCCAAATGGTTGATTAGACCGCGGTATGAGTATGTTCAAACGTAAAATATTCAAAAAGGGGTTAATGTTTTTAATTGGGGAGATTCTTCAAGACATATTATCAGGGATCAGGTCATGCGCCTCAGCTTTTAATTTATTTGACGTTTTAAAGTATTAAATTTCCAGTGTGAAATATGCGGAGCTGGTGACGGCTGCTACAAATGTTTTGAATGTACATGCATTTTGTTTAAGTATTAGATAGATACATATGAATTTAGGATTATATTTTGCGCTAATTTGTGCTTAAAGTTGAAAGGACGCTCTTTTCCTTTAAGCACAAATCCGTGTTTTTGTGCAAAAGTAGGATCGAAAAAGGTGGTATACGCGCACTACGCAGAAAACTTGTGGTGAAATGATTTGGTTGTTGGTTCGATTAGTCTTTCACCTAAGTCACATATCTTCACTTAAGATCTTTTGCTCTTGCTCACTTTCGAGTTTGATTGAAGTTTCTCATATTTCCAGTTGTTGGTTTACTTGGAAAGTAAAAGGAAAAAGTTTTTTCTTAGAGTTTTTGCCACATGTCCATGTATCTATACTTGCTTCGATGTATATCGTTTTCACACTTTCCAATAAGTATGAAATCGTTGTAGTTGACAGCGAGAAATAGCCTTAAGAGACTTTCTTGTATAGTTATATAATACAGCATTATTCTATAACTTTTCACTTGATGTATGTTTTCAGAATATGTGTTGCTAACTAAATGGGGAGAAAGGAGCAGTAGTGTAAATGCTTTTCGTTTTACCCAAAGAAAAGTTGTGTGAACTCTATTATAAAGTAACAATAAAATACTGCATAAATTTCTCACCACTTTTTCCAAGCTATAGAATATGATGCATGTATCCGTTTTTCACAGGACGTGAGCAACATAAAGTTATATTATCATTATCCCATCAGTTCCTCAAAGGCACGTTTTATAAGCACCTTTATAGAGAGGCACCTTGCTATACTTTTGTTATGCAATGCAACATGAGCATGCAGCACTCCACGTGCCTAGTGCCTATTTCCCTCTCGTTGGATAACAAGTTGGTTAGGTGGTTGGTTGACTGCTGGCTCATATTTCTGCATAACTCATGTTGTATTCATACCTACACTTATATTTTTGGGAAGTGATGTGCCGAACTCTCAAAATACGGAGAAACGCTATACTATCGATAAGGATAGTATGGAGGTCGTGTGAAATATAAGGGATTGCATATGTCGATATAATATACGAGTGGGAAGGAATCAAGTTCCTGTTTCTTTTCTATACTTTCTTTTTGATGGTTAACTTTGTTCATAAAACATGAAATAAGGATATTGTAAAGCGTAACCTACAAACGCGGACATCTATAACAGGACAACATGCAGTTTCATCTCTCCAAAGTAAGCAAGAAACACTGAAATCGGAAGTGAAAGTGTTGTCTCTGAGCGCTCAAGCTACTAGCAATGAATTTGACATTCGCGACGGCGTGCATTTTAGATTCCCCAATTTTACTTACATATCTCTCACACACGCGCTCCTTGTTTCTTCATGTTTGAAACTATTAGGAGTTCTGTTTTCCTTGATCATTTCATTAGATAACAAATTCGTGGCGAAACAGGGACAAGGACTTTACAAACCAAAAGAGATGCATTGAAACTTTTCTTTTCACTTTGGAATGATTCAGCCCTATTACTTAAAAATACAATTTAACTTTGGGTGTTTCGTCTTTGTGGTTATGGTCGATTGACGTCTTGTGTTTGACTCTATTATTCATGTGTTTCTATTCAATATACATGGTCATATGTTGAAATACCTTGCTTTGATGTTTCTCTACAGTGTATAGATAATGTGTGCATATTTTATATAAGCACAACATAGTTGTACGGAAATTTTATAGCTATAAAATGTTGAAGGATGATTTGATAAGATGAATACAGCAGGAAACGGGATGAGCCTGTATCTAGGTTCCAGCACGAATGTAACTATCGCTCTTATTTCATTCACTAAGCCATGCCAAGATTCATGGTCTTTTTTCTGGAATGAACGAATGCAGTTGCTTGTTTCGTATTATTAATGGTGGTAGTGGTGGTTGAGTAAAAGTGGAAATAGGGAAAGTAGTGTAACTAAAGTTCGCTCCTATACATAGTCACTCCAAGATTTCCTCATTTCCTCTCACTCTCTCAACTTTCTCCGTTGAATTCCTCTCTTCTCTTCAAGAGTAAAGGATGGAGATGCCCTAGATAATAGAAATATCCTATCAGTTGATAAAAAGAGCATGAAAGTATCAACTAAACTAACAAACTGTAGTTTTTTCTCTCTCCAAAACCGACTTTTGCTCATAGTTTTTAGCAACTGCACAAACTATACATTAATCGATGAAGGCTTCTTTAATGTTCCTTCTTCTGCTTTCTCCGCAGGGGGCTACAGTGCCTATATGAAGTAGTGTACGCATGCATGTCGATCAAACGAGCATTTCCCAATTCATTATGAATTAGATGTTAGTGCAGTCTCTTTCTATTTTTAAGATAAGTTTTGTTTGTATTCATATTTAGCTAACTTGTATCATTGTAGTCGACGTCATGCTATAATCTCATTTAAGAAATTATGACCCGATTCCCGGACAAGTATATATAGGGAGCAAATTCGACCCAATTTTGTAAGCACGCAAGAAGTATAAATGTGTCGCCAAGAAGACTCTTTACGCTATTGATTGAAATTGTAGGCACGAAATCTAATAGTTAAATTAGATTTGGTTTAATCGACTTCATGGGTTTGACAGATTAGTTTGCTGAGCTAGTTCTTTCTGAGGCAATTTTGCAATAGAAAATACTTTAGTACAACACTCGTCGTAAGCCAATAACATTACATACAGAGTTTGATTCGTTTTTCCTAGTTTTCTGTGAATCTAAGGCAAAACCCATATTACTCTTCAACTCACATGAACATTTTGCAACAGCAAACGATTAAAAAATTCACGTGTTTGAAAATTTATGTAAGTAGGAAATAGAAGACATGAAAACTGGACAGGAATTTTTTGATTTATATTAATCATTTTCCTTATTCCATGGGGTTGAGTGAAGACGTCATAAAAACTGTAGCACACAATGAGATTCATACGTCACAGTGGATTCCCTGACTGTCCATTGCTGTCAGAATCTGAAAATTTAATACAAAACTAGTGTATTTTTGCATCAAACCTGATAATTAGAATACAAACAGTTGGGTGGATGTATCAGTATTGGAATCTACGCATTTTATTCCAACATCTAAAACTAACGACAAGTAGAGGTTAATAAATAAGTGTGGGAAGCTTCAGACTTGATGGGAATATTTTGATCGTGCACTAAACTTCTCATGTTAAGAACCCGTGTAGAGCCAATAATCTAGCATGCTAATTCATGCACTATATAGCTTGGTACAAAAATTCAAAGATGTGCAATGGCTAACAAAAGTGTACAGTGGGAAAAACAAAACAAGGTAAATGGTTTTGTATGTTATGAACGATAAATTTTGTTTAAATATGAAATGTGTGAAATTGTCAAAAGAATTATCCAGAATAGGCCAAACTGACTCGAGCATTTATCAATGCAATGCCGTAGAGGTCATCTTAACGTAAACATTATTATCCCGAGTACTGAGTTTGTAATGTACCCTGTCTAATTCACGTAAGCAAGTAGTAAAAATACATTATGGTATGTACCTTTTGATTTTGCGATTATGGCTTGACTTGACAAAAATAATTTATCATATTTATGTATTGTAAAAGTGATCTGCCTGAAGCTCCAAAGTTGCCAGTAATATGAGAATATGAACAACAACTTCGTCCAAAATAATGTGTGTTACACGTACTAGTTTGTAGGCTAAAAGTCATGCATAAAATATTCAATTGATGATGTTGGCACGAGGTGGGAATTGAAACGAGAAAAACGAAGGTCAAACATGCATGCGATGCAAGCAAATACGTATATTATGTAGACCAAGTCTTCCACAATATCATATTCCATATCCGTACAGCGTTTTTATTTACCTTTTCATTATATAGCCAAATACAGTATCAGAGAATATCCATACATGAATGTGGTTAGGCAGTCACACTTCGTCACATTTCAGATTTTCTGATGTATTGCAGATATGTTTGCGCAAATGTATGAGTATGTTGTGAGGTATTCCGAATTAAGATTATGAGCTGTTGAAGTCCAGGAAGATGCTTTTAATTATTTGGAACCCAATTGAGTATATATTTTTCCGTAAAATATCGTAAAATCTCGCTGCTCGTTATCACCTCTCGTAATACGTTAGAATTATAATGAATCCCAATTTACAATACACACCTTTTCTTCATTCCAGTCCTCATTAAATGATGATCGTCCTCGTCTGGAGGCGGAACAATGCAGAAAAAATTGCCATAATTGTTGACAAGGTTGAGAATGCATCCATTGCCATTTGATATAGACAAAGTGACTGCTGATCCAACGTATTATGCGCATAAATATTTGTGTGTGTATTACTGTCACGAATTATGCATAAGCTTTAGCATAGGTACTCAAACTCTTTATAGCACCACACAAGGAAAAGATTTTAGTAAACTGATAATTCGTTTTGGAACCACTGATTCTGGCCAACAGGCATGTTTGGCTCAAGCAAATACGAATCGTCTTTTTCCTGATGTCAGTCACTGTTCAACCATTGACTTTAAAGTGAATTTTTCAGCTTTCTACAAGGATTAGAGGGATTACAAGGGAAATCCCTCAAAGCATGCGATGCACTACTGAAAGCTCCTAAGAGAGCTCAAGGATGATAAGAACGGTGGTTGTACAAAAGCGAGTCTGTAAGTTTAGTACACATACAAACATGTTATGGGATATAGATAATTACAGCACAGGTTTCTTTTTTTGTCGGTCAGTACGCTTTTGTTTACATTTCAAACACGCTTGGCGACCAATTTATGAAATCAGTGATGTGATGATGATGATGACATGATGAGTATGGTGGCATATGACATTTACCAACTTGTGCATAAAAATCCCCCTAAAATGTGCATAAATACATAAAATTGAATTGAATTCTTTTCCATGATTTGTTTGTATTTTTCTGAATGATTGTGTGCAGGAAGGAAAAGTGCGCATAAATGTTGGGCATAAACATGTTAGTACGCAGACTTTGATAAGGCGTGGATGAAATTTAGTCAACACAGACGGTTGTACAATATGGCATCAAAAGTCATTGTTAATTTTTCTCTCGATGATTCGAAGCAATAATGTCATAGATTGTTGCTTTCACAAATATTCCAAATGGAAACGTAATTTTCTTTAATCATAGCGTTGTTGCCACATACATTCAACAGTGTTAAGTAGCGTAGGCCTAAACGTGAAGTAAATATTTTGAAATCAGATTGTGCTCATTTAATATTGTCCACACTCATGTATAACCAACTTCTGTTGGCTGACTAGGAAATGCTGACAGCTCCCACAATTACGGCAAAGTTCAGAATGAATGGGGAATCTGTCACTGTGAGCCAACATGTGAATGACACATTTTCTCATGCCTCGAAATACAATGCGCACATCAACAGAGTGGACCGGACGTGGTGGGGTTGATGCGTGGTGGAGATGGATGCTATACATTTTTTAAATGAGAGAATCTCTTCGCTCACAGGTCTACAATTTGATTAGAGGAAGGTGTCAGTGTGCCAACATTTTGGCACTTGCCGCCTGCCCTTTTCAAAGTTCACTAAGTCGGAGTCGGAAATGTGACTGTATGGGTATACATTAAAAACAACACGTCTGTAGTCACAATATGTATACATCGCAATGAATCATTGCAACCGCTTGCTCTCCCAAGAAAACAAGATTACGGGTTAAAAGTTCACATTCACACCACATCGTTCTATGCTCGTCAATCCATCCATCATTTTAAAAGTCAACTTGAATTATCTATGAATATGAACCTATATATGAGAGAAAACCAGTCAAGTATATGGGATATAATGTGTGTAAAATGCCAGCCACAAATAATAGATAGGTTCTTTATGGAATATGATCTGCGAGAAAGCTCTCGCAAGCGCTACTATTACTAGCATTATCTCTCCTACTCCAAAAAGACCGACTTCAAAAATTCAGATATAAACACTCATGATAATATCATGACACTGAAATAAAGAGGAGCACAACTTGTTCATGTGCTCATCATTTTGGGTTCAGTTAGCGTCAACTTGAGTGTATGCAGTTGTCACCAAGTGTGCAAGCGGAGCATGCAAGCATTGAGAATTATTGCAAAGGACAGTTTATGAATGGTGATGACTTGATGAGAAGTACATTACGAGAATGGTTGGAGTATCATTAAATTATATACAGTAACAAAAAAAATTTAGCATGCGTGACATAGGTAAAATGTTTGTATGAATTCATAAAACGATGGGAAGAGATTGGTCGACCTCCGGATAACCTTCGAGTGGGCTGGTTAAAAACAGTCATATTTTTTACTGCGGAACCTCTCCTACATTATGGAATACCGACGAACGACACCAGATCATGTTTTACAACTATTATTCATATATGTGTAAAGTTCGTATGTAAATGGGCTGGCTACTTATATTGAGGCATCACTCTGCTTTGCATAAAAAATAGATTAGAAAATGGTGCAGAAGTTTTAGAAAATAGGAGTTTCAATCATTCTAGAAATCCATCCTGCAACCAATTCGCCATGCACTCTGCTGTTACTTATTGCTCTGCTGCAATTATTTCGTTACAGAAATATCGAATATTATGTTTGTGTAGATGTGCTGCCAACCAACTTCAAATATTGGAGTGTTTACGCGGAGCACATTAGAAATAGCGCACTCGCACATCACAGCAGCTAACCTGTAATCTCATTAAAGTGTGGCAAGTTGAGTCGAAAGTGACTAGGAGCAACTCAAGGCTCCAATATTACTGATGTACATACTCGCATTTAATACAACTTTTAAAATCTAAACAAACTCATGCTGAAAGTAACACACCACACGATGTCCGTATAGTAGTTCGCTGTACACAAACCTGATGATGATGATGATGAGTCGATGAGAGAGAGCCGTAAAGGGAGAACAAGTTAAAACTCTCAGTTTCATGCAAACGCTATCTTGCTTCTCTGTAACAAGCAAAAAAAAGCAACAAGTTAAGTGTTGAAATAGATACATTATGATGCATATGCATGAAGTGGGTATATCATGCTAACCGTTCTTTAGATTTTGTTGTTACAAGGCCTATATACACTGTGTGCATGCAGATGTGTACTTTACTTTGTCAGCTGAAGTTGTAAATGTTGCGGTGCTTGGCATATCATAATCGTAGTAGTAGTAGTAGGGATGGTGTGCATAAATACAAAAAATGCACATACATTAATGTATGCATGCGTGGTGGGGATGCACAGATTTGTATTAGGATTATCACTTCAAAAAGAAGAGAATTATTAACTAACAAGTAAAATGCAGTTATCAGTAAAGAGGTGAAGTAAGTGGAAGCGCATGAAGCTGTAGAGAGGAACACACATATCACTGATCAGTCAGTCAGCTTTGCTAGTCAGTGGCTTCAGCATATCGCGTTGAAAAATACACACTGAAGACAAAGAAGGCGGTGGCAACACCGTAGAAGTCGCGGCTTCGCCTCGTCGACTGTCTGCAATTTATTTTGTCCCTTCTCTCTGCTCCTTCTCTGCTCTGTATTCCCTGTTCTGTCAAAATCAGTGCGAAATTACATTATACACATCTAAATATCTACATACATTAAACAAAAAGTAGAAAGAGGTTTGTGTGTAGTCCTAAGTGATTACTAGCTTATCATCAGCCAGTAGTTTGTAAGATGATTTTTCTGTGTGCACTTCTCATCTTGGAAGCATGGTGATTTATGTGAGTTTATTGCAAAAACGAGAAGCTATCACATTGCTCCATGTATATATGCATTACACTCCATCAATTTCGTCGTCGTTTCCCATTCATTCATTCAGTGCATACTTACGGAACTGATAGAGAATTACACTACTACTGGTGAAGCCTGCCGTTACATATTTTGTCATGTGGACGTGGAGCCGCAAAACACTGGGCTGACGTCATTTTTTCGTTAAAACAAGAGATTTATGTATTTTCACACGATGGAAACCAGATGCCCTCTCCGATCGACTTCATACTCTGATATAGAACCTGTGTAAGTGCTGGAACGTGTGTAAATGGTTTGTTTTAGTGCTACTGGTTTTTCATGCAGAAATATATCAAAGTTTGAAAACCAATTTTTGTGTTGCTTTGAATAAAAAAAGATCCTTTACGCTAATAATTCCGCTCATTGAGCAATGTAATGTGTGTAACCGCATTAGGATAGTTAGAGTGATTTGTTGCTGGAGAATTTTTAAAATAAGCCAATGGGATTAGATCATAGTATTTAATTGTGTGTGAGATACCGTTTTTACATGTGAGTTTTTTTTTTGTGATTCGTTGCGGAATGCAGGAAACTCGAGTAAGAGCTAAACCGTGAGCTGCTGTGGATGATGCAACAGGCGACAGCAGTTAACGGGATGAATCAGATGAACAAAATGCCACCGCAAAGGTAAGCTCAATTTTCTATTATTATTATTTTTACCGCTATTGATACGTTTCGAGTTTATGTGTATATCATGAAGGTTGACACAACATGCCATGCTACCTGAAGTGCTATCGAAGAAAAGACACTCGTTTTGATTCAATGTAAAGACGCATGTCACGTATTTTATGAAAAACTGCCAAAATGTAAATCATAAGAAAAAAATGTTTTTGACGAGTTCCAAGGAATTTTTGCGATTATTCCAATGTTTGGTGTGAGGAAGAATAAAAAGTCATAAAATTTTTGCCGACCAACCGTCACTTCTGCAGCTCAGAGTGGAGATAGGGATGCGGTATAATATGTTAGTTCGTTACAGTGAGCTACATGCCGTAGTCTACTAGCAAGCATTTTAGCATATTATCACAACCACGCTGAAGCTGAATCATAATATAATCACAGCAACGGCAGGCACTATCTATCTGTCAAGACTCCTTGAAACCAATCCCAAGACTCTGTTACGCAAGTATCCTGTTGAATACTTTGTTGAGCAAATGGCACAAGGTTATTATTAGCTGTAGTCAGCTGGAATGCATGCTTGCTCGCTTATGCATGCTTACGACGCAGCAAAGATACATTCACAAAAAAGCCAACAGCGTGTGCTAAAGGAGTAGTGGCCAAAAACATGTTTTTGGCTTTTGATGACTTCATTTCATACATTGATACTATGAAACAGTTCCTTTAACTTTTGTACTCGAAAAACTTTCAAGGAGCATTTTTTTATGTGTCTAATCGGTGGCTTATTGAATACATAGTGTTACAACTATAAAGGAATACCTACAATTTGTGACCTTTGAACTTTTTATTGGATTGCGAGTGCATTTTTACTCTCCTCTAAGCCTGTAGGAAAACAAAATCGAGTGCAGTTGAATAGATTATAAAGGTGTGTGTAGTGTATATGCAAAAAAGGATTAGTGTTTAGCCATTTCTGTTTTTATTTGAAGAAAAGGAATCTCAACTTGTCCTAATCTTTCTTGATCCTATTTCACTCCTGTCGTCATGAATGCTGCGGTATGCGTATGTGACAGCTATGAGCATTAAGCATAACCTTTAGCATTGACAACTTGGTGGAGGGGCAGAAAAATATGCGGAAAATTACAGGTGTCAACTTGTACCCTTGTAGCTTAGAAGTCGTGTTATCTTACGTGCAATTGAACATGTCTAGCACTATAAACTAAACATGTTCAAACTTTTTGTGCCTGCCTGCTGAAGCTGATCCACACACGCCACACACAATGCTGTGTTATAGTTGTCTCGACTCCCTCTTCCACCTAATTTTAAAATGTTGGCAAGTTGGCTTATTTTTCATTTCATAGTCATATTAAGTTAGCGGCCGGATATTGGAGATATCAGTCTTGACAGTTCGTTGAATTGAAACCTCGACGGAGCTGAACACTGGTTGCAAAAGCTCATAGGAGAGATCAGCCAGCGTGAATAGTGACTGACGGTGTATATTATATATGCGTGCATATATGTAGGTGCATAAAGCAATTTTAAAACAATTTACCACTGCATACTTTGTTGTTCAAAGTACACATTACACATATAGGTTGTTGTTACTTTCTGATGCACCTCCATTTCTATACCTCTACTCTTTTTTGCTTAGATAATCATTTTCAATAAAGATTTACATGGCTGCCCCATCCGAATGAAGGAGAAAAAAGAGGGTGACAACCTTTCCACCTCATTTTCATATGTATATTGGATGCAAAAACGCTGATCTTTGTGCGATGGTTAATGCTAATATGCATATATAAACTATGATGTATCACAAAAAAGAGGTTCAGTTTGTGAGAGCAGATTTTTGTCTTCTATTTACTATTATGGAGGTAGGAGGCATATGTACTAGGTATGTGTCTTAACAAGACAGAAAGGAGAAGTCAAGGAATTATTTTGCAAACCTCAGTAAGTCAGTCATTCACTTACCTCTAAGGTTTCACAATATCTTTGACTAATATGAGCAACTAACTTGTGTGTATAGTAATTTATTGAAACGGCAAGAAGGAGCGTAATATACATGCATTCAGTTCACAGTCTCTCGCTTCGTTCGCTCGTGCTTCTGCTGTCGTTTGGTTGATGTCCGCCTATTTTCAGACTATATAATATCATTATATGCGTATATAGTATATGGGGTATTGTTATTATAAAGTTTTGTTACTTACTTTCAATTTTTGATGCCAATAATGCGGTCATCACTATCATCGTCATCGCATCAACATCATCATCATCACAACCAACAACGCAGTCGCCGAGAGTTTACGTTTTGTTGTGTTCTTGGCGAAAATACGCTTTTCTAGCCTCATTGCTTTGTATTGCAGTTGAGTTGCACACACATCGTGACGCTGCAAGTAGTAGTAGTAGTAACTAAAAAAGTTATAGTACATAAAATGCTACGTTGTATGCACAAAATGCACTCATTCATATTATTATTATTATACACAGAAGCTATATAGCAAAATGCTCACTAGTTGCGAGTGTATCCCTTTAATAAACTGAAGGCTTGTGCATGAACAACGTGTACTTTTTTGTGTGTTTACCTTTTTCAAAAGGCCATGTGATGTGATACACAGCACCGCATCAGTAGTACACTTTTTCTGAAGTCTTTCAACCAGAAAAACGACGAGTTTATGTGATGACGAGACTTCAAGTCCCCAAAAAATCGTATGTTGTACTATATACTACGTCATGTCATTCATTTTCGTCAAATAATGACACAATAAATTTAATGATTGTAGGATGTCTGCAAATAATTTTTCACTAAATTCTTTGAGATTTAGATTTATTGTGAAGAAGGCACCCTATTTTAGGCACCGCTAGCACAACCATCCCTGTCGCTCTCTTAACTTTTTATATCGTTATTATCAAAAGCATATAGTTTGATTCGAAAAGAGAGTCACCACCGCCACCACACCACACACCGTCTCGAAATGAAAAGTGACCAAATTCCTTCTTAAGATCTCGAGTAATCGCAATCCCTTCAGGTCATCATCAGCTAGTGAGCAATCACTATCATGTATTTCATTTCATAAATTACCAGCATTCATAATATTTAAGCGAAATATATTTTTTGGCAAAAATTGTTTAGTGTTGATACATCATATCAAATCACATTCTATTAGTATTTTAAAAGAAGTAGGATAAAAAGAAAGGTGAATTCACGACACCAGCAAATCTTGCATTGCTCCATGACACACAACAATACAATGCAATATAATGATGATGATGACTTGCCGTGGTCATCCATAATTGTTACCAAAACATTCATAAAGATATCACATTAAATTGTTGCATGATCCTTTTTGTAAAGTATTTTTACGAGTGCTCTTCACATTCAATTCCCTCAAAATTTCTAAACGCTATGCACATGGACATCACTGCCTCCCTGCCTGTGTATGATTATGCATACCATGTCAATGAATCTGCAAGTGACGTTATGAGTACATTGATCGGGCACATACACTTTATGAGCAAAAAAAGAAGACAGATATTATCACGAACCAATGAAAGCATATCATGTTCGAATGCAAATGCTTGCGTCTTGCAATTTTTATGTAGACACCCAAAAATCATCCGTATAAATACTTATTATTACCCCCATGCTTTTATTTTTGCACTAGCATAGACCACTCTCTAGTAATTTTCGTAAATTATTTTGAAGATTTACACACATGCTTGGTAGGTATATAGGTATAGTTGTTTGAGTGTACATCATTTTTTGTAGGTTTCAGGATTCGATTTTTTTCTCTCTCATCATGGTATTTAAAAGAGTGAAGAGTGCAGTCAGAATTTGTGTTTGTGTATACTTTAAAAAAATACAAGTTAACTCCTCACCTTTCTGCATTATTCGCCGTGTTGCGAATGCAGGGCAATTTTCGTACATATTATTTCTCTCTTGTGCACTTTTGTATGTACATGGTGAACCGGTACATGCACTCATTAAAATCGTTACCTATCAATCACGAATAGTACACTATTGTTGTTATTTATTTGTGATTTTCTACAGATTTCTTGTGTAGACAAGTTGAGTAAAATGCAGTTTATTATTATTCACTGGGATTGCATGAGGGAGCATGCAATATAAGTACATATATATTGCATTGCAGCGTTAAGCAGTTATTAAGTAGAACCTATATAGACACATTTCATGCAACGGAACGTTTTCCCCTTGATTTGTAATTGTAAATCCTTTAAATATGGGATAGGTACTAGACATAAAATAATGTTGCATTTATTGGTAAAGGTGGTAAGGCTAATTATGAGCGCTTTACAAGTGAATCCAATTAATGTAGCAACTTCTATTCATGGATGCACATAAAAGCACTCACCATATAATTTTTGCATGTTATTATGATTATACATGTATATTCTATATGAGTTTATAAAGTACAGACATATGAAAGTAAGTATCGATAGCTTTGAACTCACTGCTGCAAGTGTCTATAGGTGAGCATCATTAAACTCTTAAAGGGATAATGAAATGCATACTTCACATTATGCGTGGCATGTTACATTGCAGTAGTGGTTGTGTGCAGAAAACATGTGCTACAATGCCGTGAAAAAATGTATTACACTGGCTATACGACTCTGCAGTCTATACTCCAAACAACGGGAACGATGCACTTGTACAACTGCATGAGAGTATTTTGTGGTTATACACTTTAAAACCATTTGTCTGTTGGTACTGCCATAAGCGCTAGAAAACCCGAATATGAAGCTTACATTTTGCGCTAGAAAATTTGAAAAAAATGTGGAATGCAGGCCAAATTAATTTCATTACATCTCCTATTGCTGACTGCTTGAGCATTGTATCAGGTAAAATTTCAAAACAAACATGCCTCGTTTGTGGGAACGTTTTTGTAAAGAGTCATCGAATGAGTGAAGCCTCAATACGACGTGTTTACAAAATGTTTAAGCGTCATTATAGCCAGAGCACATCAATTCAACATCAACCGAGGTTGAAACAAACAAAGGCTTCCATTAGCTCTAACATTTTATTCGTACTTATGCCTAATCGTCAGGCGTATACGTTTGTAAAAGTTCGATATGCAAAGCGCAAATCGTACGCAATGAGATGATTACCCTTTGCGAATCTTGCAGTGGTACGCAGGGCGTTTAAAGTACGTTTTTTGTGGCTTTACTTTATACCAACATTCGTATGATTGTACTCACATCAGATGTGTGAGCGTAGGTATATGGAAAGCATGGCAGCAAGATTGAGGCATCTTCTTTATATACAGTGCACGTACGCACAACAAGTCATTTTTTATTCTTTTAAAAACTCTCTGATGTGTACTGTGAAGCTGGTTTCAGTTTGATTTAATATTGTTGTACAGACAAGTGTCTACATGCAGTTTTCCACTCTAGATATCGTCAATAGGAACTGTGATGAGCTACGGATACATAACACAACCATAACAAAACGTGTATATATTGCAGTACCTATTTGCAAAAATGGCTACATGCGTCTGAACGCGTTAGAAGAGTTGTAATGGGGTAAATTACGAAGAGACTTTACGCATTACGGTCACAATTTATACTGTACTCAATCATACTACAAACTCCGCTGTATATGAAGATGTGAAGCCGGCATGTTTGTAACCTCTGCTTTCTTCCCATTTTTTCCCCTTCTCATTAACATTTTGATACTGTATGATATAGTGCTATTAATTTATTCGCTTGTATTTCATACAGACATTTTCACTAATTTTTTCACAAATTAGGCTTATATATGCGTACATGCGTTGTATTATAGATTACAAACGGAAGCGGAGCGGTTTCATTTGGCTTATTATAAACGAGATTTAGTGAGGAATGCGTATGATTTAATCGTTTAGTAAAGTTGGACAGGAGGAAGCTTGTAAATCAAGTTGCGTGTGAAATCTCCTATTCTGATCTCAACTTGTACCGCCAACTACCTGAATTCAGCTGGTAAAATGGAGAAAAAAGCCTTGAATTAAGATCTTATACACCGTTTTGAACAAATTACTCAAGGATTGTTTTCAGTCTGCCCTTTTAATAAGTATTAATGGAGGAAGGGTCAAGGGGGTTAATTTTTCGCTTATCTTTCAGCCATCATCAATGTATATGCACCTGCGTTATCAAGTAATTGGCAAAAGGCTCCGTCGCCTCCAAATTGGTTTTTGATCCTTCTCAAGGATTTTAATTAACAAATCACTAGCCTTGTTTCTTTCTAACAACAAAGGCTGTAAATCTTTTTCTTCTTGTCAAATCCAAGAGAAGGGATAAAGAGGTGTTGGCACTTGGCACAAACTGTTATGTTGTGTATGAGAGCGATCATCGGTGCCCCAATGTTTGCATTTTTTTGAAAGCTAGAAACTAGGATGGAAATGTGTGTGAGTGTGTGCGTTTATCGTATTCGATATATTGAGTCTCATCTTGTGACACAAGACAAACGACGCTTGTTATGGGCAGATGGTTGTACCTGACCTACTCCCTCAAGTCACAAAAGATGTTTCGAGATGTTTTTGTTTGTGAGTAAACATTTTTGGCAAAAGTTGACTATTTCTTGATTGCTGTATCGAATTGTCAGTTTCCCATGCATTTGGGTGACCACAAAGAAACTTGATAAAATGAATATATGGGAATGGGGTGGTGAACATTATTGAAATTTTTAATGTATACGAATGGAGGAGAAGAATTAAGTAGTGTGCTGTTTTTGAAAAACTAGCCCACCGTCGTAGGTTGATGTTTTTGCTCATTTCTAGAAATGGAGTAATCTAGTATTTGCTGTAGGCCAAGAAAAATGTCTTGTAGGAGTGACTCATTAGCTATGAAAAATCATTGGTGCAATTATCATTTTTCTGTAAACTGAACCACTTAGGAGTAATTAAGTAGGTAGAAAGCTTAAATATTGTGATTAACCTATGAGGATTAGGTGGGATTGAGGTAGACAGAGGAACGGTATAAATAATTCTCATTTATTTATTGTAAAGTCAGTCATTGCAAATAAAAATTTAAATGGTTACAAATTACAAATTGGCTACTACAACTTAAACATCCTGTCGGGATACAAGATATTTGTTTTAGTCATTAATAAATACTCGGATTCAACAACACCACTCCTATTTCACAGTACATTAAATTTAACATGCGCTTCGCTTACCGCTTCTGCAAAATTATATTACTTAAGTGGAGCTCATGCATAAAGCCATAAAAGTTATAAAAAAAATTGATTTGATTTAATATTTGCATTACATATTACATTAACTAGACACGGAGTGTAATGATGCCGATAAACCGTGTTGTGTTGCTGGCAAATCACAAGCTAAACACTTTTAATCATTTTCGTATTGAATGAACATTATAGAACTGACGATGATGGTCGTTAATAAGCTGATTGAATATCGACAAAGGGTCGTTGTATATTATGAGTATTCAGCTTTTGTAAGTGGTACAAACACCCACACTTTCACTTGAGAACATTCAAAGTCATGTTGCCACACTGTCGTCAGTATGAAACCATATTGGTACATGAAATAAACCTAAATGGAAAATTGCTTTCCTTTGTTTAACAAATGTGTGTATAACCACGACTAATGCAGTTGTAGGTGTGTTGCACCTACCTAAAATATATAGGATTCTGAAGCGATAAAGGGTTGTTCATTAGAAAAAGGGAGAAAGGCACGGTCAAACTTTATTGTTCCATGTATGGAAATTATTTTTATTGTAGTACAATTCTAAATGTGTAAAGTTGTTAATCAGATAAAATAATTATTGTATAGTAATGTAGATTCACTTAATTGTATTTGCACTAATAATAAATGGTAATTTATGTATGTATTGAGCTCATCCAATCTAGGGAAAGCACTTTGACTTTTGCAGATATTTTGGGTGCCGAGGAGGCATTCTTATGAATTACCAGCAAATATTTATAATGTCGACTTTTGTAAATAGGATTCAAGCTCAATCGGATGTAAACAAAAAAGTTAGGAAGGACTGTTAAAACAGTATTGCATGAGCTCATCACTTCATACATTTATAATTCAATGCTGTCTCAAATTTTGAGCAGCTCATGATTTTCCAATTCCTGAACGGAGTATGTCCATAGATTTTAGGAATGGTACACAGCTGTAACGTTGTATTAATAGTATATAGCATATATGATGCGACATGACCTTAATATGGACAAGAATTTAGGTTTAGGAGCATGTGCATCACACACGTGGTTGCAATTCACCTTGGCGTATTTTCCCCATCCATCCGCATCCTTTCATTCATTTCCCAGTAGTCATGTATCCAGGAAAAAGGCACAGCTAGCACTGTAACTCTTTCCCAAGAAGTGATGAAAATGCACCCACAGTAGTGCTACAAGTGGAGCTATTTGCGAGGATATATAGAGAGATTGCACAAACACTATGGACAGAAAAGGAGAGCAAAGGACGGAGAGTATGGTGAGCGCGTGCATGGTTTAGATCCGGTTTTAAGTGCATGGATTGTAGTAATATTATCGTGTTGACAACCTATACAGCTGTAGTCATATGCAAATATTTTCTTGGCCTCCACTTTGTTTTCAACTTATAAGAAGTTTGGGAAGTCTTTTAGAAAACGAAATTTGTTATGTATCGATGATTTCATATTCACTGGTAATGAAACTCCCACTTCAGCCATCCTGATATAAAGCAAGGTTCAGTTTAGATGACGCCATTCTTATTCATGCCAAGGGAATTCTGTCGGTGATATCGAAGCCGGGTCATCATCACAAAACTATAGTCTTCAGTTTGGACATGTGGATCATACATAATTGTATGTGCTTAGATTTAAAAAGCAGAAAGTGAAATATGTGAGGTGAGTTAATACATGTTTGCCTATGATAAAACATAGAAGAAGAAGAGGCAATATATCGGAATGCAATACCTGAGGATTTATATGAAACATTGAGTTGTTGAGATGTGTATCCATAATATGCAAATTATCTTCCTGCCACCATCACAAATACCAAATAACCCAAAGCAACAAACGAAAGATCCAGTCAGCAAGAATGAGCCAAGCCTACAAGTTTCATACACTTTTTTGTTGTCGTCATAAAAGGCAGCACAGAAAGTTGCCTCGGTCATCATCATCATAATCATCATCACACTTATTCATCTTTAGCTACTTCTTCAGAGAAGCCAGCAACAGCGAACGCAAAGCAACCCAGATTGAAAGAAGATAGGTTATCCAGAAAGGGAAAAGTCACCAGAAAGAGTGGCCGGGTCGTTTTTATGGATATACATAAACCTGAGCATTGTGAGTCAGAGAGGCATAATAATGATGCAATGTAACAAAAGACCCTTCATTATAGCGTTAATGTATGCATGCAAGTATAACTTAAAACATGTTTCAGTAAGGAAGTAGACAAACTTATAATTCTTATATAAGAACTACTTTATAGTAGGAAATAATTCATGCACATTTTTACATTTCATGCGTAAGCTTTCTACACGCCTTTGTAAATACCTTTAAAATATGTGAATCTAAAAGAATTTAAACATTGCAACCTTTACATATTTACGAATTAATTGGCCTGTAATAGAATGGGGCTAAATGATACCACAAAAGACGTAATTGCGTTGAACAGCTTATATGGAACTACGAAACTTTCTGGAGAAAGAGCGATTTTAAGCATCAACGCGCACCTAAATAAAAAAGTGCAGGAAAAAAACAAAAGTTTCAAGATAATCTTTTTGAGCTCAATGAAATAACCTCTTTATGGTATTAGTTGTTGTAAAATGTATTAAAACTCAAAACTGACAATGTGTACACTTATAACACATTGGCATTGTAACAAGTAAAATGTGTACTCACACTGAAAGAAAAAGTATGTATTATTGTTGTCTGTAAGTCTGGACTTATCTCAACTGTTGACCGACCATAGAAGGTTGCTGGCATTACTTACGACTCGACTACTTGAGAGAATTTAGATTGTGATCTGTGAACACAGCCGTTGTTTGTTGCTACATGTTTCCTATATTCCTAAGAATGTTATATAACGCATTAGAAAGTTTAACTCTATACACCTCCATGCCGGTTTATCAACATCAATAAACGATGATGATGATTACATTTGTCTTCTGTTCAGAAATAAGGAAGGGGATGAATGTACGAAGAGAATATAGTTATTCGTCTCGACACACCATGAGCTGTTAAACAGAGATCAAGGAGCGAAAGAATGCATAATATGTATGATTTTCAGTTTTTGTTTCCATTGGATGGACGGACATATAATCAAATTGAAGCATAAGTTTCAGTACCATCAACCATCTTTAATAATTCAAACTTTTTATTTGATATACCGAAGCTCCTTGCATTGTCCCGCTTAAGAAGTACGATAGTATATTGTGTATGCTTTGTAAATTGAATAGGAAAATGAAAGAGGATGATAAAATTACCCATTATGACTCTGCTTCACTCTCCCCTGTGATACTGTGGAGATACTTGCCTGCTCATCATATTCTCCTTATAAAAAGAAAGTTATATCTTCACTTACGATGTAGAGTTGTGTTTCTTGTGGTTGTGGTGTCATATTCGATTGGCCATAATCACATGAAAATTCAAGCGGACAGCAGGATAATTTTGTGGCAGATCTCTCGTAAGTATATACAGTCATGATGACTTCCTAAATAGTCAAATATCATTTTCCAGCTTCTTCATGAGTTGATCCACTTTAGTAGAACGAAGTATCCAAGTCTTTAATTGGTTGGTTAGGTTAAAACAAAAAGGTAATAAAAAGTATATTTCCAGTTCACCAATATGATACTTTCAAACGCGTCCTACCACCTCAGCGGTCCACTTAGCCCTTTTATGAGATCATGGAGTGACAAGGATAATAATGATGTACAAAATGGAAGTGGTATGAGCGTGTGGCGTGCAATGCACTGATAGTTCGTGTGGAAGAATACATGACAGACTTTTCCACCTTGCCGCTAACCTGTTATAAAGTAAAAATCGACGAAACAGAAGAAGACAATGATGCTATATATGTTGCTGCTCACTGCATCAATGTACTAGATGCATAAGTACAGAGTCTTCTTCAGCTGCATATTTCTTAAAAGTTATTACACGATGACCGAAAAGGAGCAAATGAAATGATTACCATGTCTTCCATTTACATCCATTTCATACTCTGAGGCGATTTGAAGCAAGTACCACCCTCTCCAGGCCACCTGGTGGATTGTATTCATCCCTCTTTCCATACTTGTTGGGCTCAATTATGTTTTGATGTGAAAGAGCAGACACAAAAGATTTTTCATTTAACAAAATTCATTTTTGCAGCCATCTTATCACTTTATGTGATGGTACCCTGGTCGAGTATAAATTATTACAGATATATTCATGCATGCACACATTTGCATTTTTATAAGGTGAGCTCATTTGTTTCAAACGCTTCTTCATCTTCATAATATTCTTTATTTCAATGCATCCACGGTAAATAAAGGGAGTGAGTATGATGGGGGTGAAGGAGATAATATTGAAAATACCGACAAAAGTCATTAAAATTCAATGTTACTCACACATTCGTCTTTCCATCTAGCACCTGATGCAATATGATATGGGATGGTGATATTATAAAATGATATTATTATATCATCCCATTGTCAGCGAACATGTTTGTCGCTCTGCGCCAGATGAAAAAGAGCTCCTCGTTATAATTTTGGAGAAGTTCAAAAGTGGCCATTATTAAAGGGAAGCCGAACAGCATCGAAATTAGAGCAAACATACATGAATTCCTCCGACTCTCAATGACATTTTACATGAATATAAAGTGTAAATATGTGAGAGTAATAATCCCACGTAACTGCGAGGGAGGAGTAGGTAGTCTTTATATAAACACAGTAGTTTGTGGCAGACAGCGGGCATGTTAGAGGCTTGCAAAGGTGATGATCATAATGGTGATAACGATAATAATGATAGCATTTCTGTCAGACAGTTTAGCAAAAGGTGTTAAGGAGACAAAAGAAGACCAACCAGTACTTGGTGGTGGTAGTAGTAGTAGTACTACTACTATTACTGGTAGTCAGTGAGTTCATGATACTTCTCCAAGTTTATCAAGGTTAGATAATGACTTTTCTGTTATTACACGAAATTACCTGCGTTTCTAGTTTAATATATGTGGCTCTCATGTCAAGAATACCTGTTGATGGGTAACAAACAAGCGACCAATTTGCAATCGTTATAAGACTATTAAAACAAAGAGGAGGGAGAATTTTTCATTTCATCTCGCCAGGCGAGTACATATACTTATATATGCATGATCAAGGTATTAGGTTACGCAATGGCAGCCATATAACATACAATCAAATAATATTTTTGTGTAGTTTTTTGTAATAAAAAATCCGGGATGAGAGATCCGATGTTGGAGTGAAAATTATTATTTTTATCTCACTGAGGGCAAAAATTATTAAACTTTCAAGGCACGTTGGGGTTTAACTGTCGAAAAATTCTTTCATGCAACGAAAGAAAAAATCGAAATTCATTTTTAGCTGGGATTTCAACATGATTCACTCGTAATAAATAAGAGGGTTGATTATACAAGTGATAATATCAAATGGTAAAAGTAGTATGTAAATGTTCCTTTCAATATCATGATGTGATGTGATCTTGATGATGATGATACGACCAACAAAACAATCATGCATTACTCTGCGTACGTACGTACTTACATATAAGTCAAGCAGAAGGTGTTATGAGGGGATGAAGTATTGGGCTTGAAAACAGCATCAGCATGTCAGTTTTAAGAAAAGATAACTAACCCCAGCCACGGGCCAAACATTTTGACAGTGAGAAAAATAAGGAACAGATGACGACGATTTGAGATTTTCCTCTTTTCGATGTGAGCAGTAAGCAAGCCTGGCTGTGAAGAAGGGGGTATATTTTTGGTGAGATCAATAAGGTATTAAGCAGTAGAGGACCTCTTTCTTTACAAATTATAGGGTCCAACTGAAACCCTGTAAAAAAGCCGGTGAGTATTTATGCTTATACATGCACGCATCTGTAGTCTGTTTTTGAGTGGCATCCTTAAAATAGAACAAAACACTGCGCATCACATTCTATTTATCACTCGTCATTTATGTGCATGGGATATCAGGGTAACATTCGATCTTCAAATAAAAACTCACTAGTCTTCCATAATGAAACCGCGCTCACAAGATTTCTTTGGGTCTAATAGGTATTAGCTACCTATTGAGAATATTCAGGCGTCCATGTTGCTTGTTTGATGGATCATCCGTCTCCAAAAGGTTCTTCTCTTCACTTCACCCTCCAATCTATCACTCTTTTACCTCAAGTTGATTGAATGTTTAAAGCAATATGAATGTATATTTTATCATTGTTGATTTGGAAGGTAGAGGTGCACATGAATACGATAACTCATGCACCATGATGATGTTTTGGTGATGCTGACCGGTTACCTGTATGTTTATCCAACGCTGAAACAACTGTGTGTTACGATTGCACTCTCAAAGTTATGTCAGATTGGGGTGGAAAGGGATTATAAAGATGAGAATTTTAGTCCATTCTATGTCTTTAAATGCTGGAGTTTCATAATGCATTTTGTGGCATGGTACAAGAATATTCCTTTTTACCCTTTATCCTAAATGAGACCTTATTTTAGTGGGTAATGAAATGAAAAATAGGATCCCATCATCGCTTGGAGTATTTTATGTTTTTCTTAGAAGTGGACAAAGAAATATTTTGGAAGCATAAAACTCCAGTACTTGTTGATTTGTAAGTTGTCAGTATTCTTATACAGACATAATCCTTCCAAATGAATATCACGTCATGCTTTTTATTACAGCATCGACGAGTTCTTTATGTGCCTGACGACTTTTGCTTAGATAATCCAATAAAGGTTCTTAAATTTAATGTGAGTGAATGTGAACAGTTTTATGTCTCATTCCAAATTATACCAACGGCTAGCAATACCAACGTAGATGACACCAATGTCAAATTTTCATTGAGCAAAATCATTTGCACAATGGTTTGGTGAGAACAAAGTGCATTTCGACAGATTCAATGTTTACCACTCAGTTTGGCCTTGGATATCTGCTATTTAGAGACAAAAACTCGACGATAATGATATATTAGCTATGCACAAACATCCACTGCTCGTGAATATTTGTAATCATTCACAGCAAAATTATTGCTAAGTACTCTGCTGCTCACTGGCTCCTGCATTTTATTTTCAGCGCAGTAAAACTGTTATCTACTAATCATTCAAAAATGTTCGTCATCTTTAGGTATTTTTAGCAGTTCATGATGTTGACAACAAGCTCATAATCATTAAAAATTTAAGCTTCATGGATAACAACGTTGTCCAATTATTCCTCGTCGCAGGTTCTGTGCTACCTACTACATGTAAGGGTGGTTGGTTGGTGGGCTACTTTAGAAGTTGACTCTTGACATTCTCATTTAGGCCATAAATGCGGCTTAACCGACGAAAAGAATGATGATTTGCGTCGCTTACTTTAATTCATGGGGTTCTACATTCTTGAAATGAAAACTGAGCTAATCCCTTATAATGCATTCTTTCTACTTTTCAATGAATCCATTTATTTCATCACGCCACTCCTTTGTGGTTGACGCCTTGATAACTTTGCACGTAGTCTCCAAAAATGTTGATCTTATAGGAAAATTAAGACAAACAGTAATGCGACATCGTATTTGACCTCGGATTCCTAAAATATTACAGAGTATTTTTTCAACATCTTTAGCTTTCTGCATACATAGGAGCTATTCAATTGAAATAATACACATACGTGCAGAATTATCACCATCAATAATATGATTATCATCATAATTTATCCCTTCTCTGAATAGTAAGTCGGTTAAAAAATATCTAATGCTCATGAACCGGACAAAAAAGGTTGATGAAAGCAAAGCAAGATTTAGGAAGCATCATCGTTTCGACTGTGGCAACCTCTTGTGGCACCATTCTCGGTTACGAGTCTTGAAACTCGAGGAGACAAAGAATCCTTGCTCATGCTAAGGAAATGGGCGAGCGAGTGTAAGATGAGTGAGGATTTCAGAAGTTCTTTACTCGCAAAGGCATATACAAAGTTTATACCATGGATAATCTTTAAAAGTGTTATGTTTAAATTGAGCAACAACTATTACAACGTCAGTGAGTAAACTGTCGACTACTACAATCAAAATGCCAATGACTTTGTTTGACTCATCTCGTGAATCGACATGCAAATCTATATGAATATCAATCACCTTGAGCTGAATTTCCCTTCCATTCGTTTTTAAGGTTTACTGTCGACACCACAAGTTTGGCAATTCATGCTGCCGAATTACACACACCACTCACTATAATAAACTATACAGTTTGCTATTTGTCACAGAGATAATATAAAACCAATCTATATCACATTTAACCTCTAATGTTTACACTAATGCCCACGCCACAATATGCAAAAAGAATTTATTGTTGTTTTTGTTCATGCCGTGATTATTTTGGCTACTGAGGTTATGATTTTCTTCTTTAATCTCACCTCTTGCTACACGACAACAATGCTTCCGCGTGTTCAAGCTTTACCTTTACAGCACCTAGCATTCAAAACGTACCATATAAATGCATATTGTGCATTATTGATTTCCAATAATGCTAGACTTTATTTGTTCTTGTTGTTTTGATGATTACGTCGATCTCGAGATGATTATGACTTCCTTGAATATTTGCAACGTTTGTGTTTATCAAAACCAAACCAAAGAATAAAATGAAAGGAATTTTTTTTTGTTCTGAGCACTTCACCTTATAGTTTTACCTTGTGATGGCATTACAAAAGTGTTATCCACCCCTATAAACTTTTGCATTCACGAATTTGTAATTTGGTTTTGAATGTATGTACCTAAATTTAAATAGTGGTAGCTATTCATCAAAAATTAATAATTCATTTTTTGAGTCAGGTGCGTATTTATTGATCTGTATCTTGTGCAACTTGGATTGTGTCCTTTCATATCTTTGGATATTTTATTTGGTGTGTTGCATTCAAGAACTGAACTATTTACCTTGTCCTTATAGCATCTACATATTAGTTAGTGCAAAAATTATGGGTTCCTAAGATGTTACTTAAATATAAGCATTTATGATATGAATTCCACAATGATTTAGGCTTTGGCATCTCCTTTCCCTTTTTACGGCAAGGAATCTACTTCTCTAATCGTGATATAGTTTATCCATTAAAATGGTTGCGAACTTGTCTTCCTTGTATGAAATAATTGTATTAAAAGTTTGCGGTGCTTACCTATTGTTGCATTTCCGGAAGTAACGAAATGGTGTAATGTTGTAGCATTTTACTAGCCGTTATAAATATGTTTACACCATCAAAACACGGGAGATTGTTAGCTCACCTAGAATAAGTTAAACATTTGAATATATAAGAGTACCTGGCTACTTCACTTTTGTACTATTCAAACATTTAACTCGGCTTGGTTTGCACAGCTTAAGAAGTCATTACCGTTCTTCCGTAGTTCCCATGCATGCATAATTTTTAAGAATGAGTTTTTTCTTCGGTCTGACAGGATGGGAGATTTCCCTGTTCATTTTCTCATACTCGTCCGTCACCCGAATTGTTATAATGAGTGTGTACAAGGCACTTCTTGACTATAATGCGTAACATCAGCATATTATTTTGTAAATATTTTCCCATGTAAGCCTCAGCACTCACTTAATATATTTACGTATATGAGAAAGGGCAAATAAGAAATAATTTTTAAAATTATGTTCAGTATTATTCCCGTCAATTACAAATGAAAGAAGAAAACACATCTGTCGAGCCCTTTCACCAGGGAATTTTCCTGAGCATCTAACTAAAGTGACGACTATTATTATGATGTAGCCACTTTCTTTCTCATTTTTAAGTATTGCTAAGTCGGTATGAACAGGTATGAATGTAATAACGGGGGCTGCTTGCCAGCCATTAGCAGTCGCTTACACATATCGATGCATATAAGATTATGATACGAATAACATCACGTTGACGTTCTCAACCTTACTCAACTCCTGCTCAGAAAAGTTGTTCCATGGATGATGACAGGTGAAACACGTATCAGTTGACGTATGTATATGACGGTTAATTACTTACTTTTTTAAATAGATTGAATATGCATATCCGTTTCAATAGAAAAATCTACAGCGACTTCAGTACAACTGCACTGTGTTCGGAAACCAGTCTACATTGCTAGTTTTTTCTTAAGTGAAATTTAGCTCACATTACGAGGGAAGTCATCAATCTGGAAGGGATTTAACTTGGACGCAGACAGGAAGAAAATGTGTCATCAATGCAATAGTGCAATTAACTAGCTTCTCAGATACACAACAAATTTGCTGTTGAGATGAACAATTATCCACAACTTTATTCATTCCTTTCAACAATACCGTTCTTTTCATACCGTATGCATACCTGCATTAGTAATGGGCGCAAGGTTTAGCATTATGTGAAATGTATGGAAACCTATGCTCCTTGTTAGGTAAGTTACACATGTAGAAAATTCAGAGCTACATGTGTATGAGAATAATATTTATATTGGTTTGTTGCACTCTACACATGTTCTTTGCATGATGACAAGAATACGGCAAGCTTTGTCAATGAAACAACACCAACGTATCAACCCTTCCTTCTCAACATCAACGACAATGAAAAGAGAGAAAGACGTAGGCAAGCATCAAGCATATTATTCCTGCTGTTTGCTAAACATGAAGTGACGGTAACGCTGCTTCTATCTGTTGTTATTTCCAAAAGAGTTCATAATGGGAGTATGTAGACTTCTTGTCATCCTGTTTTATGAAATGTGAACAGAAAACTGCACAATAGCCACATGAAATATGGCGGAACTGCCCTGCTATCATCATCGATGCAGTCAGCAAAGATATTACATTGTTATCCCCGATACATGTATGCATGTACGTTAGCATCATATGCGCACAGCATTTGAGAATAAGAAATTTGAGATTTGTATGTAGAACCACTTTTGATGTTCCTCTTTGAAAATGGAGCTCTCAATGGTAATCCACCGTATCGTCACGTTTGACAGCTAAGTAACATGAAAATTTATGTGTGTGCAAATTTATGCTAGCACTTCAACTACACCGCTGTCGCTTCCTGTTGCAAATGCAACGTAGTGTTGAGTGTCATTTACCGTAATCTTGAGCTTTGGTAAAGACTCTTAATAGTTGAAGAAACGTCGAGGAGGATCTCGGCGAGCTTTAGTTTATCAAGTTGACAATAATTATTTTTACGGAAGAAATTAAATATTGACTACTTTCATGCACGTGGGTGCTTACCTGGATAAGTCATACCTACCAATATATAAGTCTTTACTTTGCTCATTGTCAGAAAATGCATGGAAAAGACCAGAAGCATTATGCATTAGTTATCACAAATCTTAGCTCTGATACAAACGTGGAGCATCTCATACCAGTACAATTATTACGCTGATGAGGGGTTAGAATTTGGAGTCTACAGTTCAGAAATATGCAGCAGATGAAACAGCCAAACTTTTTAGATTTGTTGCCTAAAGACAACATCCTACGTACACTTTTTTCTATTTCTCTGGAAGAATTCTAGCTAATACTACAAATAATGTTTAAAACATATATTCATAGTTTCTACTATAATGCATACAAAAGTAATGCAGAGTCGCATTCTATGGAATGTTTAGTGGAGACGCATTGCATTGGAGTTAATAAAATATCGCGTGCCGTCATCTCTTTTCCTCTTCTGCAGTCTTTGGGGGACAAAAAACTAACCTGACTTGTGCCATCAAACTAAGCACTTTCAAATCTTTACGAGTGTTCAAGTTCAAATATGGTTTGAAACAGTAAAAAAATGCATCTCTCTTTCTCTCTCTGAGATTTTTTCAAGCTCTTTTTGGGAGGATGCGAACAACCAGGCTGCTTATGTACATTGGTGGAAAAACACATTTACACAAATGAAAATAAATTCATTTACTGAAACATTGAAAAGAAGAGATCGTGATACTTTTTTGTCTGCATCCATCCACATAAGCAGTATTATATATCGTTATCACCTCTCTTTGAAAGAAGAAATTGAGCTGATAGCAGCAAGATCTCTCTCGCTCTTCTGTCTGCTCCTTTTGTTGGGTGTGTTAGCTCCATTCTCTTTCTGTACACACTTGGTTTGCTGATGCTGACGTCTAACAGTTTTTGCCCGATTTTGGGCAAAGAATATAAATGTTACTGACAGAATGTTTGTCTGTCTTGTGCTCACTCATTGTAGTGCCATTCCATTCTGATGCTTGCACTATAAGCATTGACTTGCTATTCATCTACTACTGCATTTTTCTGTCTGGCTTGGCCTTTAGGAAGTTTTATCTATCAAGACTCTTCATGACGACTATTATGTGCTTAGCAGCAGGCGCTTACAAGCACCTCTTTTTCATATGCAGTCAAGTTTGCATCTTACTTCTGGTTAAGATGTTTAGAAGATACTCCTTATGATTAGGTATATACCTATAGTAATCGGTTACCCCACAAAATTTTTTATGTGCTTTATACCAATTACATGTATACGCTGACGAGATGAGAGGAGCGTAGTATCAAGCAAGCTGATTCATGCTGCCCGTTGTGTGACAAACGCCACCACCACCGCATCCCTATGCAATGCAAATGCGACACAGGAAGAAGTAAATATAAGAAGACAAAAATGAGAGTCAGAATTCTTGAGCACATTTTTAAAAAGTTTAAATGCGAATGTTTCTTTTGTGTTTTGTTGTCTCTTTAATATCTTGTGTTTGTGTATTAATACAGTGTAATTTTGTCTTATACACACTCACAAGTATTATATTCGTTTTGTTGTTATAAGGAAAGTAAAGGGTGGTGTTGTTTGCAAGGCATGGCATAAAAATGTACGCACATTGTGAGATGCTCGGCTATATAGACTTGCGGTGGTGGTGGAGAGATGGATGGATGGATGGAGGCATGAAGGAGTAAATTTAGCTTGTAACACACATGTCGAAATCCTTTCCCCTTTTGCTCAACATAATGTATAATATGTCTGCATTTATTTTAGCTTCTTGACTCGTTCCCTGTCTCACACTCCTTTTCTACCTTCTAAAAAATCTGTTACTGTTCTTTTTCTCGATGAGAATGATGATGATGGTGATCGCCAGCTTATTCACGCAACAAACCGAGTAAACCATCTTTTTATGTGTATTTCAGCCATATAACTAAATTAGAATTGGTATTTAGTTTAGTGGCTAGCACACAAGATGAGAAGTAAGGCAGAAGAGAGAGAGAGAGGCAAATGTTGCTACAGCGGTATTTTAAACGACAATACAAGAAAACGGCGAAGGATGTGATGCATGCACTCATGTTATGTGCTGATGATGATGATGATGAAAATGTGTACATTTGAGTGAAGGAGATAGATATGATGATGATATAGAACACCAAATAAAGTGAGCACAAGCGACTACATTCATACATTCTTTATAAATCTTCACATCACTTGGTTTCCTCCTATATAAAAGAGATTCATCGGAAAGTTGTGATTCTGTAAATAATGGGAGTACATAAGTTTATACATAGTTTGCAACTAGTAAAAATTGCAGATCGTCAGTTCTTTTATTGTGGGTCTTTTGCGAGAGAGCTACTTTTTCCTCTATTTCTTTCTTGGCCGTCTGTCTGTCTGTCACGACAAGAGAAGGAGCGAAAGCCTTCCTTAAAAACTGCACATTTGCCTGTGTTCCTGACATAGCTGTATCTGGTATCAGTGTAGCAGCAGCAGTGTACAGTTTGTTGGCTCTTAACTCATTTCATACAGATGTTCATGCATAGAAAAAACGGAGCAATAATAATATCACATGATTATGAATAATATGTACATATGTAATGCACAGGAGAATTATGTAGAGACGAAAAAACACCGTTGCTTTACTCCTTTGATACTAAAAGATATTTGTATATAGGTGACCTGAGAGAGAATAAAAATATATGGTAAAGTAGGATTGAAAGGAGGAAGGAAGGAAGGAAACTTGAGATATATGGTGTTTTCTAGAAATTAAGTGATCAAAAGGAGGAGCTGTAACCAGTCAGTCAGAAGATGGTTTGTCGTTTGAGAAAAAGAGATTGTAACAGTTTATAAAAAACACTTTTTTTATTTTCTTCCGAAAGATGTGTCTTGTTTAACTCATTACGCCAAAAACGTTGGTGGTACGCTCCATCGTTTGCAGTGACGGCGATGATAGTAATGTTGAATGGGATGTGATGTTACTGTTTCGTTGACGTGTCAGGTTAAAGTTTAAAAAAGTGGAGAGATACATAATATAATATACTTTTTCTCTCAATTTCCTTCACAAACTATAACCAGATTGGTTAGCTCTGGCAGACTCCAGATATATTATTGTCCGCGGAGAGAGAGAAAAAAATCCCTGTCAAATTCTAAAAATACATGATAATATTATGTACAACGATATGTGGATTAGTTTTGGTACGTGGATCGAAGAAACTGTTGATGAGAAAACAGATGCAAC
This sequence comes from Orchesella cincta, assembly GCA_001718145.1. NCBI lineage: Eukaryota > Metazoa > Arthropoda > Collembola > Entomobryomorpha > Orchesellidae > Orchesella > Orchesella cincta. The sequence continues at coordinate 49,798 of LJIJ01000127.1, forward strand.
CAACCGCGTGCTTGTAGTTTACTAGACGAGCTGAAGAATGAGTAGATTTCTTGTGCGATCTATCATAGCTCGTTCTTGTGAGCTACTCATTATAGCCTCACAGACGTATTTCATTTCATACACAGCTCATAAGATCATGGTTTATTGGGAGTGGAATCGTATTCATATTATTTCGGAAGGATGAAGGGAGAGGAATGGTAACTTAAATGTTTCATACACAGAGGTTATCTGGCTCATTTGCTGTTTGAGGTTGTTGAGAACTTTAAACCGCTTGGAAAACAGGGAAAAAGTTTCAACAACACGCATAACACAAGTACATTACATTTCTGATGTTCACATATCATCATGGCTAAACAGTTCTACTACATATTATTATTTCCCCTGTAAATACAAGTCGAAGGAAAGGAACCTTATAGCGAGAGGAATCACATGAAAGCGAGATTTTATTTTCGGAAAAGTTTCCTGGCACAATCTATTACTTTTGGGCAAAAATAGCAAGAATAGAAAAGTCTTGGCTGGAATTTTTCCTTTTAAAAAGGTCCCTCTCTCTCTGCTTCTGCTTAGTCTCAATCTAGCAAACTTGGCTTATTTACTTACTCTGTTTAGGTATTGTCGTATTCTTAGATTTTTTAAGATTTCCTGTCATCAAAAACCCACAAGGGGATCATGGCATGGCATGGCTCACTTCAGTGTATCATTGTAAACACAGTCAGACCCTCTCTTTCGCTACTCCATTCACACAGGAAGGAAGTAAAGTAAAATGAGGAAAAAATGACTTTTAAATGTCATTTACCTTTTCCTTACGCTTCCTTTGTTGGAAAATATATTTCCTTCACTCTGGATAAATTGTTTACTGTCCTTTGTATTTGTAGTGTACATATACATATCTTACGACAAGATTGAGTCTAATGTTTGGTTGACGTGTTTCTCGCTTTGCTTGCAGTTTGAAGGCCGAACAGTGAAAAGAACAGCCTTTCAATTACTTATTGTTGACATAATGATTTCTTCTATTTTTAAAAGACGATGGATGTAGCGTAGCGTTAAACAAGCCTAGCTGAGTGAGAAAGCTTTGTTTTACAGATGAGTTTACACCAGCTGCCTTGTTCAACATTTCTATTTCTGGCAGTGTAACTACAAATATGCTCTAGCGTTTTGTGTCGTACTCGACTTTTCCAGATACATCCTTTAATTGATGAGCTTTACGGGAAAAAGTAATATGTATTTTCATGACTTTTTTAAAGCTGAAATGTTTGACTAAAATCAATCATCAATCAGTACTTAAAAATTTCATAGGTTAGAAGTCAAATTTACTAGGATTCATGATTTATTCTGCTGAGATTACAAAAGTCATTAACACCAATTTCAGTAGGTCGTAGTAATTTTCTGATCCTCATGAATGAATATTTATATTTTTAATGAGATCTGGATTAGTACAATTAAATTAACTTCCAGAAGTAATATTCAGTTACCGTGTTCCAGTTTTTCTAAAACGCATTACTTAACATGATTCTGTATTTTGAGATGCTGGAAGTTATAATTAGAAAATCATGGCATTAGTATGCCTAAAATTAGAAATTCTCTTATCGACATCAGCATGTGCATGAAAACTGATGAACTACTCCTAAAAACCTTCATCTTCTACTATAACAAATGGTTGATGACAGTCAAAACTAGGTGTGAATGCATGCCTTTAAAAATGAGACGATATTATGATGACAAGACTACATTTTTTCAATTTCTAAGCACCTATGGCGAATCTGCTAGGTGTGTACCTAAACTTGCCTCAGTTCGTATTTCAAACGTTCTGCGGGAAATCCGTAATATTGATATGATTTAGAAATCATGATGAATTGGTAATGGCCCTAGTTAAATTAAAACGTTGGGGATGATAATGATTTGAACGATGACGGTGATGGCAATGACGACGAAAGATGATGAAGAGAGAAATGACCTGTGGGATATAAATAGTATTCAAAAGAATGCAAGGAAGCAACACCGACATCGACAAACAGTTCTATTTGTATTATGCTGCATATAAATCTAAACATTCACGACTTCTTTCATACCTACACAGGAAGATATCTATATGCATTTATTCATAAGTATAGTAGGAGTCACAGTAGTGCGAGAGGAGTACGTATGCACTCATGTTTTTTATTTGGATAGATAAAGAAAATTGTATATATGTAACATACAAGATGATGATCATCATTAATATCATCCTCATCGTCAACAACATCACAAGGGAAACGAGGCACGCTAGAAAAGCATCACATCACATAATATACTCACTCATTCACTCACTTACCACATTTTACTCCTCTCATCTCTCTCTTTTCAAAATGCATGAGTCGAGTGAGCTCAACAAAGATCTAACGGGCGGATGGAAAGGGAGAGAGTTAAAAAGTTTTTCTGCCAAATCTTAATCTTGCACCGACTGCGGTCCTGTTTATGTATTAACCCATAAAGCAATGCACACGTATTGAAAATAAAGTCTAGTGAGTACATGAGCAGCAAGACAGCATATAAATTCCATCATCGAGTAACTCACTTACTAAATTTACATTATTAAATTTTATCATATCATATCCTTATTTTTCATATCACATTATGCACAGCGTCAAGTCAACATCGTGACACTTGCAGAATAGAAAGAGTCACTTGGGTAGGTTTGGTGGAACGCAAGGTAAATAATTCATGTTATGTTATTTGTAATATGTGCTAAATTATATTTTTAGAACTTGAATCCCATTGATATTAATAGGAAAATGATTTCTTGAATCATCTACTCCACCAAATCTGTGTCGCCTTTCGTTTCTCTATAAATGGGAAAAAGAAAATGAGATCTGAAAGAATCGACAGGCTTTCGCAAATTATATTAGTATGCGTGCTACAGAAAATATTATTGTGCCGATGGAGTTGGATTAAGTAGGCTGTGTACTTTTGATGTGATACGTATATTTACGCTAATAATAATGACAAGATTTTGAATTGGCTGTTGTTGTTGGATAGAAATATTTACATTGTTTTTTGCTCCTAATGCAGAAGCAATTATGTGTGTAAAACTTGTTCATCTAATCTGGTAATTTTTTGTTTTCGTGCTTACAAAGCAAAAATATTAGCGAACGTGTACCACACGGATTAAAATTGCCTTCCTCAAAACCCCTAATCTCAAATTGTCATCGACCTCCTTGCCTCACATTGGAGGGAGGAATGGTTGCTTTACATTCATTTGAAACGGTTTCACCTGAAACCAGTAAAGCACCAGCGAATGAAATGCAGTGGGTTACACGCTCACTCACAAGCATGTGCACAAGTTGTTCTAGAGCAGTATTTGTTGCATCTCGGGATTAACATTCTCAACAATTTGCCAAACTCAACATAATGTTGTCCATCAGATCACGTAATATCTATAGCAAGATAAAAACCAGATTATCCTTTTGTTGTTCTCAGCTCTTTTTAATATGTGTTGTGCGCTGCACTTGTAGCAGCAACAGCAGTATTAAGCTCACGCACACTATATAGCTAGGTAGAAATAGGTAGGTACTAAGTATGCATGTATTTATTAAACCGGAATAAATAGCAAAATAACTGATAATCACACAAGTCGACGTATGTATATGTTCTTGTATGCACGCATTCACATGTCCAAACCAAATAGAAACATTAGCTTTCGTCTTTTTATACTAGTACATCGTCATCCAACCCATCATCTTCATAACTTTATAATATTCACATGAAAAACTGTCTTTTGTGCGATATGGTTGTGGAGTAGAGACAGTATCGTTGCTGCTTACATGGTTGCTTGCATTTCTTTTCACCACCAGCCATCATAACAATATCACTATCAATCCACAATTTTTTCCTAACTTGAGCTCTCTCTAGTCTTGAGAGACAAGGAACACTCATTCAATATAAATGCATGCATAATCAAAGGCTAAACTCTGCTAGATTGTTTTTTAGATGCTTATTGCTTTGTTATGTACCTACATAGGTGATATGCATGCACAATTCATGTTATTCACTTTACTCCCTGAAATCAAAGTTGTTGACTCGCCACAGTGTTATTATCATCATGTAGTAGTTTTATTTCGTAGAAACAGGAATGCATACAAAATATGATACATTGCATTGCATCATCATCATCATATGAGCTACTACAACTACTTCTTCTTGGTGAATTGGATGTTATGGTCTCCCTCCTTACTTTTTTTCGTCTATTTTTTTTGCTGTTTACTTCTTGTTTTGTATGCACGAAAAAGTATGATCACGACGATAATGTGATGTGATATGATAGTGTCAGTTCAGTGCGGTGCTTAGGCACTGAAGCGACATATAATATTGCACTGCATATTCACATACAGACAGATGCTCACACACAGGAGCAACAGCCAACAACCTGCCAGGTGAACGGTTACACTTATAATAATAGTGGTAATAATAATAACAATAATTTCTGCAAACTCATCATCCTAACGCTTTGATTCCGCATCTCGTTCTCAACTTCAAAATAAGAGTCTTGTGGTAGGTAGGTGGGTAGAGGGCTAAAGCAGGCTTTAAGAATGTCTCCTTTAGAATTAGAATAATAGATACATTCAGCTGCTACAACATAATGTTGGAAGTAAATAATAATCCATATTTTGCACTGAATCAAATGGACAGGGATGGATGGTAGTAATAAGACGGTTTGGTGATTACATCATGATTTTTTCATCACTAGGTATCGTACGTCTACTAGTGGGACCGATATTTTATCCTCAAAGGTGCATAGTACAAATGCATGGTCAGAACTTTGCAGAAAATGTACCTTAAACGAAAGGGGGAATTTCTAGACAACTTATGCATCCTGTTCCTTCATCATCAATATCATCAGTATTATTCATCATAAAATGTAATATTGCACTCTTTAAAATAAAATTGTATAATGACTCCTGTTGTAGTAGTTGGAAAATCATTTTCAAAGTACACATTTTATACTGCACTGCTTCATCCCGAGGTGTATAGGTAGATGATGATAGAGAAGAAGATCATTGCTTTTTGTAAACACCGTATCTGATATGCCACGGGAATCTGTAGACTGTGTTGGAAAAAACATGATTCTCTCTCAGGATTGGCTGTTGGGGGTATTACAATACTATGGAACAGAGTTTAAAATTCCGAAACATCTCTCCCAGTTAGACACCAAGATTACTCGCGCGCATTAAACATTTTCTCACTAAATATTCCTACATCAGGTTCCAAATTTAATGGGCTTTCTTATGTTATGCTTCTTAACTCCAATACTTTGACCAATTTTTCACAGTAGCCAAAAATGCGGCGCCATCGAAAATTGAATGGGCAAAAGTTTACATCCATTTTAGTTTTCATAAATAATAACATTTAGTAGAGATTCTTTTGTGCAATTACTATTTCAAGCTTCAGGGCATTGAAGACACCAAACCCTAGTGCTAAGTACCTGTTTTGACACCGCACAAGTAGAACATGGGGGCTGAATGGCATGGCATATCAAACCATATTGAAACGTCTTTCAACTGAAGCCAATGATTGAAATTAGATGGTTTGATGGTTCATGTGGTACCAAAATTGAAGAAAAATCATAATAAACCAAATTCTAAAAAAAGAACTACAGTCCATTTAGTAGCACCTTCAAATGAGCTCCCAAATTGGTCAAATCAGCACCAGCCCTCAATGGGGTTGGAACTTTTGACTATAACTTTCGAAATCCGTGTGGCAAAAACGTCAAAGTAGGCTTAGAAAAAAAGCCCGAATCTGTAACACATTTAACATTAAGTTAGTATCTACCGAATCGTGGTCTCTGTGGGCCATGCAACGTCTGAACAACCTTATAACTGTGAAGTTCAATATCGGCACCATTTTATAACGAGCTCTGAGGAAATTTAATTCAATTTCCAGCGTCTTTCAAATGTCGAAAACAATAACCACGCTTCATTTACACATATTTAATGTGATATTTAACAAAAGCAGTTGTGTTACAGTTATGTATTCGATGCGGGGCTAAGGGGGTGAAACCTAGACTCAACTTCACTCAACTTTTCAGAAGTTGCATGGCCCACAGAGACCACGATTCGGTAGATACTAACTTAATGTTATGTTATGTGTTCAGATTCGGGCTTTTTTCTAAGCCTACTTTGACGTTTTTGCCACACGGATTTCGAAAGTTATAGTCAAAAGTAGTTCCCAACCCCATTGAGGGCTGGTGCTGATTTGACCAATTTGGGAGCTCATTTGAAGGTGCTACTAAATGGACTGTAGTTCTTTTTAGAATTTGTTTATTATGATTTTTTCTTCAATTTTGGTACCACATGAACCATCAAACCATGTAATTTCATTCATTGGCTTCAGTTGAAAGACGTTTCAATATGGTTTGATATGCCATGCCATTCAGCCCCCATGTTCTACTTGTGCAGTGTCAAAAAAGGTACTTAGCACTAGGGTTTGGTGTCTTCAATGCCCTGAATGCTTGAAATAGTAATTACCACAAAAGAATCGCTCACTAAATGTTATTATTTTTGAAAACTAAAAATGGATGTAAACTTTTGCCCATTCAATTTTCGATGGCGCGGTATATTTTTGGCCACTGTGAAAAATTGGCAAAGTGGGAGTTAAGAAGCATAACATAAGAAAGCCCATTAAATTTGGAACCTGATGTAGGAATATTTAGTGAGAAAATGTTTAATGCGCGCGAGTAATCTTGGTGTCTAACTGGGAGAGATGTTTGGATTTAAACTTTTGTCATACCATTGTATATATGTGTATTACATTGCATCCCACACCTCTGAAGCATTTGCTGGCAGATTTTTTGGTCACAAGAAGAATTTACATATTATTCAAAATGTTCAACAAGCGATTTAATATACTTGTTTTACAAACTCTGAAGATTACATGTATGTAGTTGCAACTTTGGTGGTTTTCGTCCTCATGACTAGCAGGAACTTAAACACTACCGAATTAAATTTGTGCAAGGAATGCATGCACTCGTATATATCATACTGAGAAAATGTTTTTTTTTCTTTGACTTAACCTGAGAATCACACGACAAAACACACGACACTTCCGTGTGCAACTCACAACGCAATCAGTCAGTTAAATTCATCGTCATTTAAAATACGGTTTACATAACACACCATCAACCAAAAACATGTTGCAAGCAATCATCATTTGAGCATAATTTTTGCATACGAAAAACTTTGAAAGTAGTATAGTTGTTCAGTACGTTCAGAGTTTGGCTTGATTGTTGTCCCATTCTAAATTAGTTTGTGTGGGCTTACATGCTTTTATTAACGATTATCTTCAATGAAAAGAACATAAATATACTCGGGGTTAATACAGCAGTACTGAATCATATCTTTAGAACAGAGCAACAAATTTAACCGGTAATCAGGATGTAAGTATAAATTCGGGCATATAGCTGGTAGATTCTTGAAAGACCTAGACAGACGGACAAACTAAAAAAGATCTGTTATGAGCTAAACACACTTAATAAAATTAAGTACCACCGGCAATGGCAAACAACACTATATGATATCAACTATCCAAAGCTGTAACATTTGATACTGTTGGTGGAGTCAATTTGACTGGGTGATAGCATGAATAACTCATTTCAATAGGCATTTCAACCCCTTTTTTTACATGGCATGCTTACTTTGTCTAATATAGCAAAGTAAAAGCAACTTGAGATTTTTTGGTTACATTACAAAATGAGAGAATCTTAGTAGTAGTAGTAGCTGTAATATAGTGGTAAGCTGCACAATTTGTCTTTAAAAATATGTGTAATGTCTAATGACATGCATTCAGACATCTTTATAAATTGCAAAGGAGGTATGTCCCCAAGCTGTAAATAAACTTTGGGGAAGAACGAAAGCAGACAGCAGTATAGCACCGCACATGAGTGAACGTTTTTTTCCACGTCCTAATAATAATAATAAATTGTAACTAAGACTGATGACGATGACTTATGCACCACTACATTTAGAAACTACACAAGTAAAATGGGTTGAATTCTTATATGTGACTATGTTGTGTCTTTCTTCCTTACATTTAGAATAGAAAGTTTGTAAATGTTCGTAATATGAAGGAGCAAAACATTAAAACAAAATGTCATGTTCATTTCTTTTTGTTTCCCATCACATTTGTAGCACTCCTTGTTTCCCGGACTGGGTGCCTGGTGGGATGGGCGGTCCTGGACCAGGAAATCAGTCAATGTCAAATCCCCAGCTGTCAGTCGTTACCACAGTTTGGGGAGGAATGGGCTCCGGGGTTCAAAGTGGTCCACATTCCAGCTATCCTGGGAGTGGCTCTGGGTCCATGGGTCCTCAATCAGGGAATCAAGGTGGACCTGGTGGTGTAGTTAATTCAGGGCCTGGTTGTCCTCCAGGCTACATGAAAGGACCATACGGGAACAATCCGAATATGGGATCTTATCCTCAAAGGTATGCAAAAACAAAAACATTTTTCTTTAATCCATCGATTTACTACTACTAGTAGTAGATGTAAAGTACAAGACAGATTATTATTACGCGATCCAGGAAGCACGAATATAATATGTGAGTAATTATAGGTAGATAAGTTGTAACTTTTTTGTCAAACAACAAAAGCAAAGTGGAGAATCCCAGCAGAAAAGTGTTGACATATGATTATTTAGGACGCAATACATGCATGAAAGCATATATCTGCAATTTTTTTCTCCACTGAAACAAAAAAGTAATGAGAGGTTTCATCTTTCTCTCCTTTACCACGAGGCGAGCACAAATAACTAGTTAAAGACAAGGTGTGAAGATGCTCATGTAATTAGTTTTGTGTGAACTCTACTGCGTAATCTAGCATGTCGCCATAAGTATTATTACTTTGTGCATTCAAAAAATATATAAAGATGCAGCAAAATACTTGTATATACATACATACATGCATATATCCGATATGGAGGACGATGTTTAAACAGTATCTTGTGAAATATTCGCAAGTTGGAGAGATGAGAGAGGCGAGCATAGCATAACAGGCCAACTGATTTATAGCCTCTTTAAGCCTTCTCAACTTCCTTTGGCTTTCCCCTCAAAGAAAAAGCAATGGCTATATATTCTTTATATCATTCATTATTATTGCACATTACTTTTTCTTCTCTAACCTCTTCAACTGAAGGGTACATATGCATGGAATCTCATTCATACTGTACCGACTGTATTTTCAACTGCGGGTTTTATCAACTCGTTTTTCACACTCACTCAAGAGCAAAAATGTATGACCTATGTTGAAGGAAAAAGAGGAGAAAAAATGCATTAAAATGATCACCTTTGCTCCTTTCCATGCTGACATAATATCATAGTAATAATATTACATTTACGTGTGAGGTTACTCGTGGAACAAGTACACATAATGTTCTTGTTATACAATAGTTTGACAATCCATACTAGTCATATAGTCAAAAGAAGTAATGTAGTGGTGGTGATGGTGGTATGTGTAAGCAAGAACTAAACCATATAGCATGAGTGAAAAGACATGATAAATCAAGATGAATGGCTTTGGCCACCTCCACTTCTTTTTCTTCCTTTTCTTGTTTCCTTCACGAGAGGAGGAAAGGCAGTGGAAAAGCATGAAAGTAGGTAGCTTTAAGAGGAAATTCGAACATTATGATCTTGTCTGGAGCTTACATCATATTTGGAGGGAAAATATGCTGCAGATATGCAGATATTATGTGCACTAAACTTACATTGAAACAGTAGGCGTAATATTATTATATCAGTATCAATTTCTTTCCCTAATCAGCTCAATTCGTTTTACATAAAGAAGTAGCAAATAGAAGCAGATGCATATTGTCATTAGTGAGAGATACTTTATACTACACTTTTATAACCAAATATATGCTGGACTATTTAAAGTTCAAATATGCAAATAAAAATATGTACACGTATTTACATACACACAGTTTTTGTATACCTTTTTGTCATTTATTCTGCAAAAGCAGTGTAGACAGGGAATTAAGCATAAATGTTTTGATGTAGGCAAGTGTTGAAGTCAATGTAGTCATCCATCTCATCATCCATTTTTGAACATCACAAACCAAATCGTATTTTTGGAACTGTACGTACGAGCACGCAGTGATATGTAAAAGTAATGATAATTTGGCAAGAAGTGTCCCAGTATCTTGTAACGGGACCATATTATTCTTCCTATTGGGAATGAGAATGATGTTGTGTGTCATTTTATTATACGGACGGATCTACGTGAGCAGCAGTTGACTATAAAAACTAGAGTGTGTTTTTACCATTTTGAAGAGATGAGGTGCGTTCAAAGAAACATTCTCCTATATACATTAGTTTTTATTATGTAGATCTTCTTCGGTCAACAGGGAATTTTCTTTTCAAAAGTTGAAAAGGAGAAACTGTTGACGACAAGCGATGTCTTTATACATGTTCATCATGTGTGCAACCTACCGCCGTTGCCACACCGTAAAAATCGTCATGCTTCTGATCTCGCTCTGTTTATAGGAATGTATGTAAAGAGCCACTTTATTATATGAGAGCACATGAGTTCATGCAATACAAAACGGTGTGCAATGCAATGCGATGAATTTTTGTCCTCTACACTTCTGTGGTTACGTTAACGAGTAAACTATCAAGTTTGTAGTGACACATGAAGTAAATAGGAACGCTCTTTATGGGATACTCAACGGTGATATTTTAGTGTACTTTATTAGCAACTGCAAATAGAGAATTTAAAATAAGTGTAGCATTTGCGTATCAAAATAAACTGCAACTACTTACATATATAATCCTCCTCACAATGCTGCACGTATAGTAGTTAGACAAATATTATAATATATAATGTATCAACTTGGATTGCATGGATGCATGAATGTGAGAACTTGAACGTAAGAATGCACTTTGAAGAGGTTTTTCATCAACTCTTTGAGTCTCTCTACAGTAGCACGGATGAAAAGAGCAGAGAGGAGAGCAATTGGCAAGGCTCCACAAAAATACTTTGCTTTCTGCTGCATTTTAGGAGAAAATAGAGTACGTATAATATTATTGTACATGTGCTCGGGATGAGCAGAACAAATAATTTCTGAAATACTTGTATCATGGTGAAGATGATACGATACTTGTGTGCATGGATCAACTTTAATGTTATCCTCCTCTCCACTTCATTATCATCATGTAGATATACTCATTCGTTGTAAACACGTCTTAAACAAGGCACGAATGAGCATAAAACATCACATCAAAGTCAGTCAAACAGACTATCACGTTTGTGGACTTTTGTACTCAATTCTCAATTGTGAATGTAGTAATAACACAAAATAAAGTTTCAATCGCAGTTTAGTTCAATACCAGGAAAGCATGAGGAGGATAATAATAAAATGGCGTAATTAGCTAATGGAAATGATTTTGTGTTGCAGATTTGGACCGGGTCAGGGTGGAGGTGGTGGAGGGCCGACAGGAGGAGGAGGAGGAGGTGGCAGCAGTCAAGACGGCAACTATCCGAATTCGTTAAGTGCTGCAGCTATGGTTGCTGCAACGGCGACTGCGACCGCAACTGCCACTGCTAGTGTTGTAGCCCTTCAGGAGAGACAGGAAATGAGTCAGTATAACCATAGCCAACAGGTAATCCAATACTTTTTTTTCCATCTTCTTTGCTATGTATAGGCTTAGTTTAACGTGTTGAGCAGTTACATATTAAATCTATGCTGAAGTTCAATAAATTCCAAATATTGTAAATTGTAGATGAGCGCCATGTCGAATCAATACGGGATGCAATATAACTCCAGTCAGCGAATGAGTATGATGAATAATAACGGCATGAGTATGAGCATGATGAATAGTATGAGCACTTCCAAAATGGGCCCCCAGGTAAAATTTTGAATTAGTAGCTGTTTTACATCTTTGAAATGAGGGTAAAAATATACCATATTACAACGTCCAATGGTTTCCCTGTACAGCCAACGACAGGTTACGGTAGAGGGAACAGAACTGCACCTTATCCCAATCCCGCAACGCATATGAGCCATAAAAGATCACAAAGTCAGTCATCTCATGCGACACCTCAGCCAGGCTACCCTGGGCCTCCAACGGGCCCTGGTCCGAATTCAATGGGTATGACACCGAACGGTCCTATGGGTGCCAGCTACAATGGAGGCACCTGTACCCCGGTAAGTTGGCGAAATGTATGTAGCATTTTTTTATAAACACTTTCTTCACCCATCCGTTTAGAGGGTAGAGTGTATTCATAGGCATTGGTAATTTTTCAACAGTACGGCAACTCAGCACAATACCCAGGAAGCGGTGGTGGTGGCGGCGGCGGTCCAAGGCCGGGTTATCCAGGCCCCGGATCATATCCAAATCAGGGAAATATGGGGATGAACTATAGTGGAGGTATGCGACCTTCAGGTCCCGGTGGAATGCGCTGCCAAGTTCCTTATTCCATGCCTAACGGACAGTATTACAACCCTTCCTCCATGAATCCCAACATGATGAATCATCCATCAATGGGAGCCGGTTGCAACAACCCCCATCCTCCTAACTCAGGGATGGGAATGGGTAACATGAGTAACATGAACAACATGAGCAGCATGAGCAACATGAATCCCAGTATGAACCCCAGTATGAACCCTAGTATGAGTAGTATGATGAACAATCAAGTGCCCCTTAGCTCACATCATCCTCATCCCCATCCACACTCACATTCTCATCCACATAGTCAATCTCACGGTGGTAGTAGTATGGGTAGTATGAGCAACATGGGGCAACTTCCGAATGGTCCAATGCCTCCTGGAAACTCAGGCTCTATGGCCAGTAGCAATCCAAATAATGTTCCTTCTTCGCACAATCCAGCAATGTCCAGTTCTTTCATGCACCAAGGGCACCAATCACATCATCCTCATGGACCCGGACCACAACAGCCTCATCAAACTCATCATCCTTCTCACTCTTCCCATTCTTCTTCTCAACCAACGTCGCATCAAAACGCGCCTCATCCGCAACCTCAACAGCTTCCCCAACAACAATCAAGTCATCAGTACCCACCGACAGTGAGCAATGGACCGAGTGCTCCACCTTCATCCAATTTTGCCGATAACGCCTCATCGTCGTCGTCTTCAGGAGGGGGGATGAACAATGGAGGAAACAGTAGATCAATGCATTCTTACCAACATAGTCCTATTCCAGGAAATCCTACGCCTCCACTTACGCCCGCCTCGTCGATTCCTCCGTACATGAGTCCCAATGGGGATACCAAGCCTGTGATAACTAGTAATCCTAGTAAGTACACAACTTGCATTAAACAAATAAAATTTTTTTATTGTAATGATGATGACTCATTCATATTTTTACAATTCGATACCTAATCTAATCCATGCCTCCGAGCTTTTAAAAAACCTCATTCATTGATTTCCACTTGTGTGCCTAACTTTGTAGATGACGAATTAAGACTCACGTTCCCAGTGAGGGACGGGACAATCCTCGCCCCTTTTAGGCTAGAACATAATCTTGCAGTAAGCAATCATGTCTTCCACCTCAAACCCACCGTTCATCAAACCCTTACGTGGCGGTAAGTATCATGAACTTTTGCTCCCTTCTTTTGAGTCTCGATCCATTACATCATTTCATATCACCACCTGAGTTTAAAAAAAAGTTGATCTCACTCAAAGATTATTTCAAAGAGGCTGCACCCACTTTATTGCAAATCAAAAAGAGAGAAAAATATCAAGTTCTCCTGCCTAGTCCTATAGTAATCGCACAAATATGTTTTCCACCTGTTTATTCATGACTTTAAATCTATACTCAACGAGATCTAACAAGAAGCGTGACAGGATGAAGACAGATTTATGCAAAGTTTGCCGCAAATATTTTATCATCTTCAATACCTTCTTTTTTCATTCATTTGGGATAATAGGTCTGACCTGGAGTTACAACTAAAATGTTTTCATCACGAAGATCGTCAAATGAACACGAACTGGCCTGCAAGCGTTCAAGTGTCAGTGAATGCAATTCCTCTTACCATTGATCGTGGTGAGAATAAAGCATCTCATAAACCGTTGTACCTAAAAGACATCTCACAATCTGGTCGCAATACGTTACAAATCACGGTGGCAGCCTGTTGTTGTGTAAGTTCCCATGATGCATTATTATACTACTACAGTGCCGCTTTGAATCTTAAATGAACGAACGTTGGCTCTAATCATGAATTTTTCCAAACACAGTCGCATCTCTTTGTTCTCCAATTGGTTCATCGCCCGAGTGTCAGATCCGTTCTTCAAGGTCTCCTCCGCAAACGACTCCTGCCAGCCGAGCATTGTATTACAAAAATCAAACGCAACTTTAACAGCAGTGCAAGCATGGGTAATGGACTCAACAACACCGATGGGGATGGAGTGGAACAAACAGCAATTAAGGTAAATAGTAATTTTATATTTTTACCCTTGGAAAATGCGCAGTTATTTTATATACCACGGCTTGCTTTGTCCATGTACTCTGAAATTTCTCAAGATTACTCAACAGCATATTTACCTCACACAGAACTTTCACTAATACTAATGCTACGCCTCCATTCGTGCTTACGCTTTACTATTGCATTGCAATATTGATAAAGTAAACTGGATCTGACTGACTGATGCTTTCTCGTCGCCCACCCACATACATATTATTATTCATTCCGTTTCCTTACGCAACAACCGTTCCCCGTTCTCATGAAAAAGGCACATTTGTATGCGTAGGTGATACATGAAGAATCCTTATGTGTGTGTACATGAAAAGAAGAGTTCCTTTGAAAAACTGAAACCGAAGCCGTACCGCTTTTACTACTGTATGTTTTTAATTCGATTGAGCTCCATAAAATTAGACGCAACACAGCCTTGTTTAGCCTCCCACTTTCTCCACCGAACAATGAAAAGAGGAGAAAAGGAAAACATACTGAATCTGAGTCAAGTCTGGAAGCATAATATATAAGTGAGTTAGAAATAATGATTGGGCTAAAAGTATAGATAAAGTTACATTTACATGTCTTGATATTATGCCCATCACTTAATAGGAATTCAAGTCAAATCCAACATTATTAGGTCACTACATAAGTATGTGGTGTGGTAGTCAAAAAGTGCTGCTTCTCAACTACTTTTTGGCTGTTGGCAGTTGTAGTGGGAGTCAAGTAGCAAACAACGTCAGGGTGTAATGTGTGTTTTCCGCCTATCCTATACTCCCACTGCAACGTCAAGTATACAAGATTGTAAAAATGAATCACTACTCTTCTCCAGTTTTCTGGTCTCCAGGCAGTTTTGATCCTTTTGTTTGGGATGTGCTGTTTTGTGCGCAATATACAATATAAATGTGCACCTATAAAACCTTGCATTACGATGGAGGAAAATGTTTTCTTTATTTTATCATGTAAAATACATATGCGCTTTTCAATATGTATAATGTGCTATGTGCTGAGCTTTTGTGGAGATTTAGGAAGGCCAAACTATAGTAAGCAAGCAACATCAACACAAAGTACCCTTCACTTTCCCCTTTATATGACAGTGGGATAGTGGTAGTACGAGTAACAACATTTCAGTGTTTTTTTGTGTACAACAATAAGGTATGGTGGTAATATACATATAAGGTGGTTGGTCATAGTGTATGATGACGACGATGGTGATGAGGATGAAAAAAGTGATGGCAGGAAATGGGATTGACCGTGTATTCGTATGTGAAGAAGAATCTCTAAAAAGCTCATGTATAGAGGAGGAAGTGCAAAAATAAGCTTGCGAATAAGCGAGGGAAAGTAGAAACAGACAAGCTGCATTGCATTTGATGGTTCCATGTCTCTGGTATGTTGATATGAGGAGAAAATCAAAAAGAAAAAGCCAGTAAGCAACGCACCACCACCACCAGCAGCAGCATGCTGATATATACAACAGGAGAAAGGAAAACGCCATGCATGATAGCAACTAAAACAGATTCGATCTTCCACAGAAAAAGATTATACTTTGTGTGCACATATGCGTATAAGTGGAGAGGCTTTTGCTGTTGGAGAAAGTTGGCCAGGTTTTTTGAAAAGGAGAAAGCAAAAGTGGTGATGATGTTGATGGTATAGTAGCACAGTAGTAGTAGTATTTTGGTTGGATTACCAAATGTGGATGCTGCCAGGGAAATTGTAGATTGTTAGGTTACAGTTACTTACTCATAGCGTGCTTACACTCTGCCACACCACCAAGTGATATAGTAAAGCAGGAGTAATAGATGAATCCCACCTATTTGTTGGGAGAAGCGTAGAGGCAAAGCTTATAGGCAAGCACTTCTAGTGGAGAATAATGATGACGACGATGATGTTGATTCCCTCTTTTTTCTTCTCTTCACTCCTTATTCAATATTATGATATGTGTATGTGTTTTCATACACATATTTCATAGAAAATGCTTCCTGATCTCTCTTCTCCTTTTCATCATTCTGTTGTTTGGGTACCCCGTTGGCATTGCTGGCTTTTCTTTGCTTGCTTGCTTCATGACTTTACTTGCTTGCTCCATCACTATGCCTCCTTGCTTTTGCTGCTTCTGGCTTCACTCTTTCTCCTCTCTGTTGTAAAGGATTAAATGTATACATAAAAGCATTATGTGCTCTAAATAAGTATTCTCTTCGGAGATAGAGGAGCAGCAGCAATAGTAAAATAGTAATAGTGGCATGTTAGTATTTTTTTAGGACAGTGACTCCTTTTCACTCAAGCCAAACCATAACCAACAGCAGCTTGGTAACAAAAACTTACTCAATGGCACATTGTATGAAAACGTAGTGGAACAAGTACTTTTTTTGCTATACACTTTCTCTCCTCATACATACCCAAATACATATATTTATTATGAAATGATCCTCCCCTTTGACATGCACGCTGTAGCATTGATGCACACAAAAAACGGAAGAGGCTGGCATAAGCACTTTTAAAAAGTTTCCTCCTAAACTTAAATGTATAATTTGTATAAAACGTGTGTGTATATATAAAACACTATCTCTGTGTTGTACAATGTACATCAGTCAGTGTAAATATTATACAGAGGACTTTCAATGAGGAGAAAGTTATGCTTCCTTATATAAAATGAAGTTTTTAGAAGCTCAGGAGTTTTATAATACGATTCGAGTGGCTCCTATATATAGGAGGTTGTCTTCATGTTAAAAAGCACATGGGTGAAGTATGTGTTCAAGAAAATCTGAGAGCGAGATAGCGGTATGGGAATTGGGGATGAAGAGAGAAAATCGGACAAGTTTTCAGGTCCTCCACACCAGCTGCTTTAGTTACTTTCGTCTTGTTTTATACGATTTCTTCACTCATTTTGGCATCGGTTTTTCCTCTCCAACTAGTTTTGCAACAACTCAAAGTGTGTTTTCATGTATAGAAATGTAAGAACTCAAGCATGGCAAAATTCTTATAAATGAAAAACTGAAACTAAAAGACCGCTCTGTTGCTACTCATATCATCATCATCATCCTATGTATAGTAACTCTTGCTATCAGGAGGTATATATGTGTGTGTGTCCCTCTGTCTGTTTCTGGGTTATTATCTATTATAGTAGTAGCTTTTTCTACTCCTTGAAAATTTCCATTTAGTCTCGCACTTGCTATATATATCAGTTATATCATTTCTTGTAGTAACAAGCAACTGTTGTCGACTAGCCAATATCATCATCATCATCATCACACTCCTTCCAACAGCTAGAGTTTCTTCCTGTGTGTTCACCCAGTTCCTCGTTTATCTCTCATGTGCACCGTATAATAATAATACGACTACAAATATATAATGCTTCCATATTGCCCTGCAAAAGATTTTCCATCACACACTACATATATTATAGTGCTTTGCTCTTGCTCCCTTTTCCGTCGTCTTATTATCCTCAACCGCTCAGTTAGACATGAAGGATGTAGGGCAACTTGAAGTCAGTTTGAATCTGATGTCGTTGACGACAAGAAATGAGAACTTAAGCGAATGAAAATGTATGCAAGTAATAAAGCAAATGTAGAAGCAGGTATATAAATATACGGAGCACAAAGTTTGGAAGGCTGTATAGTTTGTATATACACACATAGTTGAATCCACACACACACTTTATATGATTAGAAACAGAGTTGATATTCTTCATGAAGCTTGTCCGTGGTTTACTTGGTTTTGGCTCGGGTGAGAGATAGATGAATAGAAGAACATTTAATGCGACCCATGTATAAATAAATACCATATAGTTTTTCTACTTCATTCCGCCACGACTTCACTTCCTTACTTTTCTCTTTCTCCCAACGAGACATTGTGCATCGCAGACAGGCTTTGAGAGGAGAAAGTTAACGGATGAGAGGAACTACTTTTACTACAGTTTACTGCTTGTTTATGTGTACATGTAATAATCATTTATATCTTTGAGTTTGGATGCATAAGTGTAGTGGGCTTTAAGTTACTCTCCCTTACTAGTTTCCTTACTTACTCTCTCTCCCAGTTAGTAAGCAAACTAATATACATAGTTAGCCATATACATATATATACAACCAAAATTCCAAACCAAACCATCTGGGCTCTTTCCACCGTATAACTATGTACTAAGTGAAGTAAGTACCAAGGAACGCCACTATACGAATCGATTTCTTCC
This sequence comes from Orchesella cincta, assembly GCA_001718145.1. Classification (NCBI taxonomy): domain Eukaryota; kingdom Metazoa; phylum Arthropoda; class Collembola; order Entomobryomorpha; family Orchesellidae; genus Orchesella; species Orchesella cincta. Next base: position 68,405 of record LJIJ01000127.1, read on the forward strand.
CTCTCTCACTTTGCTCCTTCTATCTCCATTACTTTCTCCACGGATTTTCAACCCATTCCCACGGACAGTTACACAGTTTTTCCTCTGTGTCTTCTAAATATATATATATGTATACATGCAATAGAGCTCCATGTTTTTATGTGTAGATGTAACTTACTTAAATTCACAATAAGTTCCATGTGTCTCAAAAGACTCACTTCTCTCTTTCTCTCGTTGCCTCTCTCTCTCTCTCTCCCTCTCACTTTGCTTCTTTTTTTGGATAACACCATTTCCAGAAGCAGCAGGAGAAATAGCTGCAGATCTGTCGCTTTATTCATCTCCTGTTACTACTTTTCACAATTCTAGGCCAAACACAATTTCTTCTTTTAAGTGTATAGTTGAATGGGAGCGACGACTCTCTCTCTCCTGTGCCTGTGTTGTTCCAAACTGAAGTTGGGGCACATTTATATTAGCTCTGTTTGCATGTATATGAGAGCATGAATGAATACAAAAGGTTTTTTTGTTCGAGTTGAACTATGTGCCTTGCATTGCTACTACTTCTTCGTCTTCTTCTTGTCCCTTTATTTTCCATACAGGTATTATACATTTATTTCGTTTTGGGAGACTATCTATAACTCCAATATATATATGTGTGTAATACGACACATTCCCTCGCCTCCAAATAAGTACGCTTACAAAAGATACAAGATATGTACATATCACTTCACGGCATCTCGAATCCATTTACCCACTTTTCATTGGCTTGAAATAGCTGCGCCATCACGGAGCTCATCCTACTCTGCATTGAATCAAGATACAGGTGGAGAAATAAGGGCTTAATGTACACAAGGTATAAGGTTAAATAAAATCTTATACGGTGAGCATAAGTTACCTTTTTCTTCTTGATGTCTGTTCCGGTTGTGTGCTCCAGCCTTCCTTGTACAACTACTGCAAGTGATGTTCAAGAGAGTTCTAAGTATTTATCATTTGTATTCAAACAGAGATGTTGGAATGCTCCTTTCCGTCCTTTCACCCTCTCCCATCGTCTCTTTCTCTGTGTCGCTCGCTCACTTTCTCTTTTACACCGTAATAGTGTTACTAGCTTGCACACTTACTCACTCACTCACTTGCTTGCTGGTGTCGAGAGGATAAAGATAGTGAAATTTTCAGTAGAAAACTAAATGGGTTTTCCGCTGTAGATCCTTACTTCATTTTGATATGTACCTGGTCTGGTTAGCCATTAAGCATGGTATAACCATTTTACAGCAGCTACGCCGTAGAAATAATATAGTTCAAGTTTATTGTAGAGGGACATATATATACCACTACTGCTTTTGTTTTCATGATGATTATAAAAGGAAAGATGTAGATACATGCAATGTGATCGCCATGAAGAAACGGTATACATAAATGTACTAGAACATCTACTATTATATAATCCTATACGTGTGAGTATCAAACTATGATTCCATGAAAGCTGAAATGGAAAAACCTAGAGATAGAAAGAAAGAATGAGCGGAGGAGTGTGATTTCTCCCTAGTTGATTTTATATAAAATGAATAGAATGATGAAGGGAATGGAAGGAATAGGGGAAACTGAAGATCGGAGCTTGTAAGCAAATAGTTGAGAATAAGATTTGTGTGTGTGTATTCAAGTAATACGTATGGTTAGCTCATTTCTGGCTTTATATGTTTACTACTACGGAAAGTGTATGGTCGCCACAAAGAGTTGTAACATAAAGCTATGTATCTACATCCCATCACCATCCACACAGTAAGTTTAACTAATATTAGTAATATAACTCGAGTCATTCACTTGATCTCTTTGTTGCAAAGAGCCAAGCTCATCCAACCATCTATATGCTTTGGTATAACAACCATTATAGTATATACTGTGCATAAATGCTCACACTATATTTACGCAGGCAGATTCCAACAACTCATCTGGTTTTTATGTGGATTGTGGATAGAAGAAAAGAAGGCCTGGAGTAGTAGTAGAAGGAGAAAATTCCGCATGTCATATTTGTATTCTTTTATATACAAATAGGTGGGGGGTATAATAGCGATATGTTTATCCCGTTCAAAAGGCTTTCTGTGAATTTGATGATGATATTACATCACGAATCGTTTGTACCTTCCAAAAGTATAAGACGTTTACGACTGTATAACTTGATAGACTACATATTACATTGGTATCATATAAGATGGAAAGTGTGAAAGGTTTTTAGCCCCTTTTCTACTTGTACTTTAGAAGAAGTAGCGCGGTAGTGGTTACAATCTCTAACTTTTACGAAGAAAGTAAAAAAAACCCTCTGCTCATCCCTTTTTATCCTGATTCCCTATAGTTGGCTTCCGGTGTACCGTACCGTGTTTTTTCTAAAAAAGAACGAAATGGGTAAAATAGTTCTCTATTGGATGTAATGTCCGTTTACCTACCTTCAACAAGAAAGGAATCTCTAGCCATCATGAACGAGACATAAACAAGATGTGTTTTTTACTTGTAGAAAAGAAAAAGTTGTTAGGGAGTAGTGTGGGTGATGTATGCTAGAAAAAAATACCAAGATATCAGTTACATACATATGGTATAAAGTGTAGTATTTTACTTGATAAAATATTTTTACATCGTTGGGAGATGAGATGAGACAGTTCCCTTGCTTTCTTGCCCTTTTCTTATATCCAGTTTACCCCAGCTTTGCTAGCCTTGTGCCACTGGTGCTTCTCCACTTTGTTCTTGACATACACATTGGGACTGGCATGTTTTACACAGTGTCTGTCTTCCATTTTTTTATAGATAAAATATATTTGTATACGATAATACGATGCCCGATTATTCATATGTATGCACGATTTCCTTATGTTTAAAAAAAGAAACTAAAGTACAAATATGCATAAACATAAATACATTCACCTTCAGAGACAGCATCAACACACAAGATCTGTTATTTCCTACTATATTATTATATCCATGTTGTTTTTTTGTTTTCCCCTGGTAAAACGACTATACTGGCGTTGCAATTAATGGAGAAACGTAAAAAAACGGACTGAATAGGACAGAGAAAGTATTTGCTATATTGTAATAGATTTTTGGCCTTAGTGTCCTTTTCTATAAGATATTACTTGGGGAGTTGTATTCATACATACAAAAGGCCCCTTTAGGCCTATCCATCTCTCAAGCTACCTTGGCTTCCTTACCTCCTTTTGATGGCTTATTCGTTTTTTTTCTTCTTCTGTTATATGTATGCTTTCCTCGTGTCATGTTGTGGCATGCTTTCTCCGTCTCTTTCATCTATTTACATGCATGAAAGTTTCCCAACGGCGTAGAATGGAAAGATGTTTTCTGGTGCAGCTCAACTGACTCGACTACTGACTACTATGACTTTCTTTCTTAATATTAGCATTTTATCTATTCTGTGTGTTTATCATGAACAAATGCTTTGGTCTGATGCTGATGCTCTACTATGCTTATCCAGTGATCTGTGTAGCAAGCAAGCAAACTCTAAACTTTATATAAATGGTGGAGGTCTACAGGCATTTTGAGCATATTATATTATGTTTCTGCTTTTATAAGGAAGAAAATAAGTAAAACAGGAGGACATTTCTTAAAAGTAATGGGACATATTCCTTTCTCCTTGTTTGTTTCAGGTGTCGCTCAAGTGTCCCATAACGTACAAGAAGATAACATTGCCAGCAAGGGGTCATGACTGTAAGCACGTTCAATGCTTTGATCTCGAGTCATACCTCCAACTTAACTGCGAGCGAGGAGCATGGAGGTGCCCTGTTTGCAAGTAAGATTTTCACAGAATAATAATGTGCAGTTGATACCCATCTCTCTCTTTTACCTTCTCCGAAAAAAGTCTATAAACTCGCTCCGTCAGTCTTATGAAAATATCTGAGCATTACTACTTCCCTACTAGTAGTAGTAGAAAGCCTGTTTGGCTTGGCGTGGCTTCGAAGAATTCACGGAAAGAAGAAGGATAATAGAACTGCACGTGTGTCCCCTTCCTTTATGTTTAAAACGACCGTATTTATAAGTTGTAATATGAAGTAGCAATGTAAAAAAAAGACAGAGCGTTTCCTTTTTTCCTCTCTCTCACTCTTTCTTGAATATCATCTAACCGAAATCGTTTTCTTATTCTCTGCTACATTACAGCAAACCTGCTCAGCTTGAAGGGCTTGAGGTGGATCAGTATATTTGGAGTATTTTACAAGCACTCGGCTCTAGTGATGCTGACGAGGTAACCATCGACTCTTCGGCCAACTGGAAGCCTACCAAGAATGTTCCTGGCTGCAAGGTATGTACAAAGACCAAAATGCATGAAGAAAACTAGAAAATGTATCTGAAAAGATGAGATTTACTGTTGATACAATCATGAAGGCATACGGGTGATAGTCTTTAGACGTACGTATATAATATGCTGGCTGGCTGTATGAAAATATGAAAGTTGTATCAAATCGATGAAGTATGTAGCCGAGGGTTCTTTAACTAATGGAGAGATTTATAGTTTGAATGTGGACAGAAAGGAAAATGAATTCTCGATTACATCTTCAACATCAAATCTACATCGACTACTGATAATACTATTATATTGCCCTCACACAGTAAATGAATATTGCATAAATGTGCAATAAGGGAAATAGAGAAACTTAATAATAAAACATAATATATTATATTGTTTTGTGCACAGGTGGAATTTGATGAAAGTGAATCATCATGCAAAAAGATGAAGGCAATGAGCCCTGGAAACCTACCTTTACCTTCTGGAGGAGGCTCATGGGATTCTTCGGGAGCTGTGATGAGTCCGTTTGCCCCAGACATGAACAGTATTGCCTCTGGGTCTTTCATGCAAGGATATGGAAATAATAATGGAGGAAACAACGGCTCTTCCGTTACTTCCGGTTCCAACAACATGGGCAGATCTAACTCTTTTGACTTTTCAACGGATCTGTTGGGAGGACCATTGAGTCAACTAGCCGACTCAGTCAACTCCCTGGATCCACTGAGCTCCATTGAGAAAACGATTAATGAACAAGTTGGAGGGGGATGCAGTAATAACAATCATAGTAATAATAACGGCAACAACCCCCATCATCCTAGCATGCCCGCGCCTCCTTCCAGAGAAAGTGGTGGAAACAGCTGCGGATCCTTACAAAATCAACCGCACACACCACAAACTGGTCCAAACACGCCGCATACCCCCCACACACCTGGACAACAAGCTCTTACCCCAGCAGGTGGAAATGGACCTCCAAGCGTTGGTAATCCTTGTGGTGGCAACAACAATGATGGATCAGGCATTCCTGACACAACATCCGACCTACCGTCAGACCTCAATTTTGATCCAGAAGCTGTGATAAATGGTGAAGGTTCCGGGAACGAATCTCTGAATGTAAGTTTCCCAAAAAAAACAAAACTTAGGATAACAAAAGAACTAAATAATATAACTTTTTGATTTTTGTCCAAACAGCTATTGCCAGACTCTGGTGTTGATCCGATGGAGCTCCTTTCGTACCTCGAGCCTAGTGGTTTGGCTACCCCTCCGAGCAGTGGAGAAAGCAACAATTCCAACATCAATTCTACAACTCCTGTCGGAACATCTGCTTCTGATGATCTCCTGTCATTATTTGACTAAACATGTCTTCAGATCTACAAAAAAGCTGTTTTATACTATATAAATATATAAATATATATACTTATATAAAGATGTAATTATTAATGCACAGATGATACACAACATGAATATTATATTGACACATTATATAATACAAGTGTGGTATGTAGAAGTACGTGTATATATATAGATAGACACAGAAGTTTTTTTTCTTCTGTTGTAAACCACCGTTAAAATGTTATCCACAATAATGAACGTTTCTCTACATTTTGATGGATAATCATTACCAATTCTTTGTTACTCGATTATGTTTAATCTACTATATATTATATTTGTAGTATTAGCCACATATTGCATACCTTGTACTGATATCTTATAAGAAATGAACCATAAAATGTCGCGAAGGAATCGATCTGAAGGCCTCCTTCCTTCGGTTTGTAAGTTCAAACTAATTTTAAGCAAGTGTATAAATTATTTACATTTGACAGCTTCAATTTTCTTAAGGGTAAGCAGAAACATTATTTACAGGTAAAACGTTAAATATTTATAAGCTACGAAAAAATTTACATACCCTATATGCATATAAAAATGCATAAAAGTATTTCGTAGGAACAGATATTTTTGTTTTGGAGAGAATCAATCAATACTTGTAAGTCATAGTATTTCATGTCATCATGTTCATGTCAAAGCCTCATTACTAAAGTAAGAGAAATGATATAACTAAAAATAATATACTTATGTATTTATAAGAGTAAGTAATAATGTTAAATGTTTAAAACGGTAGGTGGTAAATGAAAAAGCAAGCCACTTTCGGATGCACCTTTTTGTGTATATTTTTACCTCTGAAACCTATGACCTCCTCCAATCCTGACACGTATAACTAATTAGAGACTAATAATAATAATACGTTTAGTCGCATCGAAATGCATTGAGAATACCAATATAGTTGTATACTGATTTCATAACTATTTTGTTGTTGTGTACTGATACATATTATATAAAACCATACGTTTTCATCCCTATTTTCAGGACCTAATGACACAAATCCTGCAAAGCAGTGAGAATCACACATGCATACATGATATCATCTAATACATATTACACAATAAATATACGATTGTAATATCAACCGTACTTGTTACATATATAAAATCAGTACATATTATTATTATTATGCCATTTGTAATATTTGATATTGTTTATTCGCCAAAGCTGTATACAATACAACAACAAACCTGTATAAATTCAGACAGGAAGAATGCATCATCATACATATTGGAGCAGTTGAATAATAATTTATTTCAACTGTTTTGAAAAAGATTTACACAGGTACTACACAAACCATTATAGCAATTTGTAAACTATCTGGTTGTTTCTCAGTGAATTCTTTTTGTATCAGTTAAAAAAGAAATCATACAAAAAACATGACTACTTTTCTGTATAAATACTGTGTAAGTTTACATTGTAAAAAGTAAGTACCTGTATTGTCCATTCGTTGTAATAAAATTATTACCTAGTAGTTATCTCTGTAATGTTGATACTGTATAGCTTACAGTTATGCAAAGGTTGGAAACGAAAACTTAAGGTTGTCGACGTACCAGATTGTGACAATTTACTTAACAGGTTATAATTTGTATTTTAGGCCATGTAACATGTAATGTATAAGCAGGAGGGCATCTATATTTTAGGGTTAGTCAATCAATCGTTGTTTGCCAGCAGAGACGGAGTAAGAGAAAGCAGGTGTAGAAAGCAAAAGCTTGAACGTGAAACAATATTACTCGTACATATTAATCGTAATAAAAAACTAATGAAAAACTTCACTGAGAATGTATGTAGTTTAAAGAGACATATGCAAATACATATATACATATATTATGTAATTTGTTCTCTCACTTTCTGTGACTTAACTTCATTAACAATTTAAGGTACTAGAAAATATGTAGGGAAAATCTTGCAGTTTTTATGTAGGAAGGTTAAACAAGGTACATTACTACAATATGAGATGAGAGAACGAGAAAGGATGAGACGGAGTCTGGTTATGATTGTATTATTTCGGTTGGTTCTCGAAAATCGAAAAAACCTAGGGTTTGGAAGGGCACTTTATGAAATGATATTATTGCGCACTGAGCAAAGGCAGTTAACTGAAGGTACGTATAATATTGAACCTTTGGGTTTGTATATTATTATTAACATGCATTATTGACAACAAAACTTTTAAGGGAAAGTTTTTTTGGTGGTGAATCAAATGTGAATCAAATGGTTGTCGATGGAAAGTTTATTTTGAATGACAATGGGATGATAAGTAAATTCCAAGTAAATGAGTTTCTGATAGTAATGTATTGAATGCGCATTGTGAAACTGAAATGGTATTGGAATTCGCACATTAACAAGTTTTTAGTTCATACTTCGTGCCCTGTCATCATAAATAATTGTCTACCGTACTGGTTAATATAATGTGAAGGAAAAAGTCTAAATAGTATGCAATACGTACCGCGTTGTAATAACGGAAGTATTCATTTGTTACTGTTCAATAATTTTTTATTTCGATATAATGTTATAAGTATATATGTATCTCAACGAGCAAGTACTTTCACTTTCAGTGCTATGTAATAATGTCAATACATATTTGTTTGAAGCGGAGGAATTATTGATTGTATTTGAGGAGATAATAAATTCTCTCATGTCAAAACTTATATTATCTGGTGTTGCTCATTTCTTTTTTTAATGACATTTTCAAAAAGCATAAAACTACGCACTACATACAGCATAAAATGTACGACGGCATTCGACAATTCGACAGATACGACGAAAGCATTCAAAAATAAATTTATTCAATAATATGTTGCCTACAGCCAATAACATGAAAACCCAAACGGCACCCAAAATACTTCATCCCAAATTTGGAACCACGACGAGAAATGGTTCATCCGGAGGATAAATATGCCTCAAATCTTTTCATCGCATGATTTCTTTGACCAACAACCCCCAGATCTGTTTTGGGACAACCTTTGATATCATCAAGGATGACATCAAATTAGTATCGCTGATCCTACTTTTTTCAGCCCTTCCATTTTCAATACTGCCGTTCGTTTCGACCTCTGCCTGTTTGAGGTGCAATTAGTCTGAATTAGTGATCCTACCGGCTAACCCTCTTGACCTTTTGATTTCACGACCAATTACCTCATGAAGCGAATACGGCAGTTTAATTTACTTTCTCTCAGTTTTCTGATTTTTTAAAGTGAGACTTTCCTATCTCACAAATCCGTCCCAATGAAGTCTCGTTGTTCTTACAACTTTCTATGTAAACCTCGTAATGCTACGTTAATGACTGACTTTCAAGTAAAGTTCGCAACTGGATATTATACCTTGTGCACTTGTTATTTATAAAACTAAGAAAAATGTAGCCAAATTAATACAAAACGACTAAGTACATGCTATCATTTTCATGCATATAATGAGTCAATTTCCGTCAATAACGCTATCGTGGAATGAAACGTTGAAAGAGAATTTTGTTCAGCATTATTGTTGAAAGGACTCGTTTTACTTATGCTTCATACGACATTGAAAATGTTGGGTCTTCGAATAAAAGTACATTATCGTCAATGATGATTGTGTAAACTAGATAACACGGTTATGTCACATAACTTATGGACTTTGTTTGGAAAATATGGATTTCAGTTCTAAGTTCAAATCGGAGCAGCTTGCCATACGAAATATGGCTCTATCTGTTAGTCAACACCTACCCCATGACTTTTATTTACACAATGCATATAAATGCAAGATAAATGTCATGCCTTAAATACACTATAAGGATGCCGGTTGTGATAACATTAAAAGCGTAATCTAAATCATTTTAAGTAGCAAAGAGGATGTTTACTTTACTCATCAATATCAACCTACATGAGATCATTTCAAAAGGTCTTGTAGCTGGATTGGAAACTTCGAGTTAAAACCAAAGATTTTTCATGGATATATCGTACATGTACGCTGTGGTGATGGCCAATGTCTTACTTACCAACATTGTATAAGAAAAACAATTAAAACAAAACGATTAGTGGGCAGACGCTTCAGTCTTCTTAAGTGAATACTGGTTTTGATTACATGCATCAGGTTTCATGCTTAGTTTCGTGTTGGAAGCTTTTGCATTCCAACGTTAGAGAATGATTGTACTTGATATTTTCGTGTGCTACTGTAAGTGAAGTTATGCAGCATTCCTTAAAGATTTTGTGGAAGAACAAATTCTTCTCCGTCTCGGCATATCATAGGATTTTGTCTGACACTGATACACCTCTTGCATGCATAACTGTTCATTTTCTTTGCATTTTAATTTTATATATACAACTAAACGATACAATACTAATACATTCTTGCTCACAGGACCACAGGAGCCTGTTTACCTGTAATAGCATTTTCATGTTGTTAGGTACGTGTGTATACACACGAGTGAGTACAGACAAGGAGGTATCACGTTCCCATCTCCTCAGAATAATTTAGGTTCATACATGGCAAACAGGGAAGAAATATTCCAGGCATTTACTCAAAAGGAATGGAGATTCACCCCTTGAAATTATTAACAAAAAATGGAATGGTTTTGTACCTTGCTAGCACTTCAATTTCACAATTCTTTGAGTACCTGTCCATGCATGTGTGAAGGAATAAATTCTTACACTTACACATACGTATAGTGCTGATGATGCGAGCAAAAAAAGGATGAGCGGATGATCCTACTGACTGATATTGAACTCCTACTTGTTTAAAGCTAGAAACATTGAATATGTATTATACAATAATAAACAGGTATGGATGTCCGTGAGCAGGTGCAGGAAGCTGTGTTTATCCACACAGAAAAAAAATCCTTTTAACACAAAGCTTGTAAGGTATCCTTTCACAGTTTCATGGGATCCAGTGCAATACAGCATAAACGTACAACTCGTATTAGAAAAGTGAGGTGTCTGTATGAAAGATTTTTATCAAAATACCGCATTGCTTTGTAAGTGCTTGAGTTTTAAACTTCTAATGAGAGAACGGTCTTTCACACTGGAGTAAATTCTTAACCGCGTTCGATTGGCAAGCGCATAAAATTAGTTTTAAATTATGCAATTTGAGTTGAATCGTTGGATGGAATGCTAGGCAGCTAAAGCTTGAGCGTGTGGCACGTGTAGGGGGAAAGCAACAACACAACACTCAGAATTTCTGCTTCCGTATTGTATGCAAAAGTGATCGCTGTTTCTGTGTACTTTGGATTGAAATGTGTGAGAATATTTAGTGCAAACTAAACCGTATTATGAGGAGAAAATATTTAAAGTTGGAGATAACAGGAATGAAATTATTCGTCCTGACATTAGTCTGCAAAAATGAGTGACGATGATGAAAATCAACATGGGAAAAACAACAACGCGTCATTTACTGATCAATGCGAAAGCTTTGATCAAACTTCACGTGACACGCCACAATCTGCCAACAGATTCGTGGCTTTTTTGCAAAATTGCATTTGTTGCATAAAGTGTCGACGTTTTCAAAGTTCTCAATCTAGTCAAGATGAATCAGAAAGTGAAAACTTGCATGGAAAGTTTAACCCGATACTTCGTTGTGTTGCGCTTGCATTTAGTCGAAGACCGCTACTTGTTCTAATAACCACGATAATTTTAGCATTTTCAATAACTTGGGCAGGGCTGGCAGAATATGGGCTTCCAGAATTCGATGATCCTTATCTGGTATGCAACTCAAAAAAGGAAACAAACATGAATACTTAAATGGCATTATTCCAAAACTGCATTGTGCTTTTCAGGGGTTTGAAACGAGATCAACCTCCATCTCAAATAGGATCATCACGCTGAGAAATTTGAAAAGTGAGATTAATCAGCTACAAGTTCTCGAGAATTATCCGGGTGAAAAACTGTCCGGTAGAGAATGGAGAAGGAGGAGAAGAAGTGCCTTGGGAAGTCCTGCATCAGAAACTCCTGAAATTCAAGACAACGAAGAAGATACTTTCGACTTTAATAATCGTGATCTCTGTACTTCTTTCCCATGTATGGAAATAGTATATTAATCAATTAAAACACCTTTCTTTTCTAAATACAAAACATTTAGTTATTCCATTTGCTGTTTTTTAGTGGAGGACTACTCACGTATTGCATTGGAGCTTAAAGACCCTTCAAACGTTTTCGACTACGAAACTGTGATGCTAATATGCTTTTTCCAAAAGAAATTGGAGGATTTGCCAAGCTATGGCATGCTTTGTGAAAAGGACGCCGGGTATGAGTGCTGTCCAGGATGGTCACTTCCAAATTATATTGCGCAATACCAAAACAAAACAGACTGCGCTCAGTTGCAGGTATGATTGGAACACAGAATTTAAGTTTAGAACTATGACCTTTAAAATGGTACCATTCATGCAAAATGCATTTCCAAATTTTCAGAAACCCGACATCATAGCTTTTAAAAATGACCTCCGCATTTGTCAATCATTTTACAAAAATGAAACTCATCATAAGATCCTGGACAATGGGGAATGTGGGCGAAAGGAAGGAGGAATTTGTCCCCCAATGTGCATGGAGGGAGGTGTGCTTCACAGCTCTTATGTTTTCACGCTAGACAATAGGTTTTTAATTAACAATGTAAGAACACTTTTGTAAAATTTAAAATATACTGCTCCTAGATATTCCTAAATTCACAACTTTGTTTGTCTTTAGGAATCTCGGTTTTCAATGATAATCTTGCCAATTGCCAAATCATCCAACGATAATGCAGGAATGGAATTTCTGCAAGATGAAATTGCTGAAATTGTTTTACCAAAGGACTACGTATTTTTAGCTGGTTATGACTTTGGTAATTAACAATTCCCGTTTTGCGTTAAAGTTATAAGAGCGGTTTGATGCATAATAAGTTTTTGTTGTTCGCAGGTGGAAAAGACAGTACTTTTAGAACTTACCTCGTCTCAGATCTGCAATATGTGATCATCGCTTCCATCCTAATTTTCTTCGTCGTGTGCTTTTACGTACGATCTGTTTTCGTTGCAATAGTCTCCTTCGGGATTCTTACACTTTCTCTGGGAAATGCGTATTTTATCTACACAGCCATTCTCCAGGTTCCATACTTTCCATTCATGAACATGCTGGTCACAATCATAGTCATGGGTAATGTCAAACTATATTTTACGAATACTGACAAGTTTAACTACAATTTCAAAGATGATAACCCAACTAATAATATCAATATTTATGACTAGGAATTGGAACGGATGGAACCTTAATTATAGGTTCACAATGGCATCGTCTCAAAATAAAGCATGCGGCTCAACGTGAATCAAAAACATTCTGGGACACAATCATGATGGAACTGTTGGCTGAAACAACTGCTCCACTCATCATTACTACATGTACCACAGCAGCTGCATTTTTTGCCTCTCTAACTAGTTCCATTACCACAATTCGTTGTTTCAGGTAAAAAAGGAACAAAATGTTTAAAACTATATGCTTATATGGCTGTATGAATACCAGGTAATCTGTAACTTTTTCCTTCTATTTCAGTATTTTTGCAGGCACCGCTACAATTTTAGGTTTCATACTTCTCTACTTCAGTGTTCCGCCAGCATTAATCCTAAGTGATCTAGTAATTGACTACCTCAAATCTCTTCTACCTCAGGAATCAGAAGCCAAAGGGAAATTATACTTGAAAGTTGCTCAGCTATATGAGCGAACGAATGACTTGTGCAATGCCTTAAATATATTTAAAAAGTTATATTCTTATTGTAAAACAATTGTTCAAAGCCATCGTGCAAAATGTTGGCTCATCGTGTTTCTAATTTTAGTAGCGACCCTCATGTGGTCAGTGTTTGTTGTTTTTATTGACCCGAAATTTCAGCTTCCAAACACTGAACAATTTCAGTTATTATCTAATAATCATCCAATCGAAAGGTTTGATAGAGTTGTAGAGCCAGAATTCACAATGGCTGGCCTGTCTGAGGAGGAATTAGGCGACAAAATGACAGTATACTTTATATGGGGCCTTCAAAAAAAAGACACAGGGAATACGTTAGATCCAACGGATAACGGGGCAATGGTATTCGATGAAAAGTTTACACTGGATAATCCAGCAAATCAGAAATGGATGCGGAGGTTGTGTGGCAAACTGAAGAAACAACCATTTTATGACGATGTCGCCAACTCCATGGTGGGAGCACATTATGATAGCTGCTTTTTAGAAACGATGATAAAGTGGATGAAACGTGACTGTGAGCACATTTTCTTCAAAAACGTCAGCTATGTCCCTTGTTGCAAAGTTTCCAAGTTTCCCTACGAGTCTGACGTGTTTTCAAAATGTGTTGGCCATGCATCAAGGGATATGCATAGGACTCCGTCATCCTATTTTCGAAGTGATATTGCAGGTCCAAAGTTTTTTGTGCTCACAGAAAATGTCAACAAAACAAACGGAACTGGAGATAACAAAATTGGGGGACAACTAGCAACATTCAGCTTGCGAGTGAAAACAAACATTTCCTTTTCATTGGCTTATGAAAAAATGGACAAGTTTTACAAAGATATAGAAACCTTTTTCAACGAGCACATACAATCGGAAAAAATTCCAGTGGGGTTGGAAAATGGATTTTTCGTTTCTGCTCATCTAGACTTTTACGATTTACAAACAAGTCTTCTACGTGACACTTGTCAAAGTGTTTTGTTATCAGCAGTACTCTGCTTTACTTGCTTGTTGATTTTTGTCAGACAGTTTCGTATAGCTGTGGGGGCAGTATTGTGTATATTCTCCATAGGTAAGTGTACAAACTTTACCTAAGAAATTAATATTTACTTGATATTGGCCATTTGAATTCCACGTGTATTAATAATATATATATTTGTTTGAATTCCAGTGATCGTCTCATCTGCAATCCTTATCACAGCTTTCAACTGGAAACTTGGAGTCTTTGAATCAATCGCCGTGACAGTGGCCATCGGCCTATCGGATTTTACTGCACACAATTCAATAGAGTTCTCTAAACGTCAATCCGTAGCGGAAATGACCTCCCCCACATTTTTCGCTGCGATCACAACGATAATCATGGGATTATTTATGCTTACTTGTTCAAATGTTCTTGTGTACCAACAAATTGGTGCATTTTTCTTTGTGCTCATCCTTGTCAGTTGGACATACTCTGTGTTCTTTCTCAGTCCTATTTTAGCATTTTTTGATTACATTTTGACTGCGATAAGACTGAAAAGAGTTCCAAAACCATCTGTCTCCATTTTTGCGGGTGGTGTTTCAAGCTCTGTATCTCAAACGCAGAATCAAAATGACGAACCATTAGACAGTACTGTGTATTCAAATACGTTGCTGACGAGTCGACGTAAAGGTGCCTTACATAAAAACAGAGCTATTAGTGAGCCAGCAATGCATAATGCCAGGAATTCCGTCCATTTTGGAAGGTCAGAGAGTACGGAACTCGTTGAATCACCGATTCGTGGTGGTGCTCGTAGTCAAAATTTGATGGAGCAATGGAAACTACTTAAAAAACTTGGGACCGAAACGGCTGTATAAATAAAACTGTTGTAAAATATTTCAAATAATTATGTATTCGTTAGATAGTAATAATTATTTTTTATTTAATATTAAAAATGCCACATGCATTCTAAAAATTAAAAATGACACTACCTCGAGCTACGCGTAATTATTAAGGACAAGCTTACTATCGTGCAATGTTAACCTAACTCTACATACTTTAGAACTTCTTAGTCAATATCAGGACGTAAATTTGTATTTGAAGGAAAAATAAATCCACCTTGCCTTAACTACAGTTCTAAATGATAATATGTCTACTTGAATTGAATTCTAATAAAATCAATGATAATGGCTCCTACAGTTTGCTGCGTTAAACATATTGCATACATATAACTCAAAATCATTGCAAATGTATACGTTTTCCATACTTTCCTATTATTCATATTGTTCGTTATCTGACTTATCATTGGAAATTGTCGTTTTTCCATATTTTCGAATAAGAATGTTTCGAAATTATGCCCATTCGAAACGTCTCCTGATACGTACATTAATTATTTCTATTCCTAGTAAAATAATTATATATGCCAAGCTATAAAACAAGCTCAGAAAGAAATATGCAATTCTCCGAAATGCATAATGCAGTATTGTACGCGTTTCATTTGCAAGAAAACCTTCATTGTAAATGACAATGGTACGAACTACTTGTCAAACAATTCACAATATGTACATTTGAAATTATTTTGAAATTTCATTCAATTGTAAATTGTAACTCTTCATGAAGACAGGCCTCCTGATTTTATTAGTTGCTAGTTTAATACATTTTAAAACATCAAGTTAAACCTGTGCATGATAGGATAATTCGTTACAATGAATAAACACGGATTTGAGCCCTCCAAAAGCATTGACCTCGTTGACTTAGTAAATGACAATTCAGTGTCTTTCGAGAAATTTGACGAAATTCTTCGGCATTATGAAACGCAAGATGATCAAATGGAGGCTGAGAGAACGTGTGGAGAAGTTCGTGACTCGTATCCAGAAATATTGAATCACGATCTACCAAATGTGGACATGAACACCATTCTAAGACTAGCAACCGGTAGAGACGTAATAAACAAATCAACTGAATTCCGTCATCCACCAGCATTCCAAAAGGACCTTCGTTCTTTAGAAAATTTGACTGAAGACAGTCTGGACAATAGCGTTGAAGATCAAACAGATGATGAACAATGTCACATGCTTATCAATGGTAGCTCGATGAAGGAGCAGACAAAGCTGCAGAACAGATTATTTGGAGTCCACACAGAAAGTTTTACTGAGGGGATTGAACAAAGGTCGGAAACAATTCCAACGGCAAATGTAGAACCCGATGTGCCAATTACACAAAGTTCAGCCAAAGCCTGTGTCAATACAGAAATCAATGTTGTGTTGGTGAATATTGGATCAAGTAGGAATGCCTCTATTGATGACATCGAAAGAAACAGCATAATTCCGCCCAAGAGCACAAAAGCTGGAAAATTACTGCAACGCTCGAAATCAAAGAAAAGGTTCATTAATAACAGGGAAATGCATTCTAGAAATTTTTTACCATTTTCCGAAGCCTCAAATAACGAAGACGGTAAGTTAATTCATAAGTTTTACACCAAGCTTATACATTACAAACTTGCATAATTACCTGTTCCTCTGAATTCTTGTTTCAGCGGATCACTTTAATGAACCACCAACCAAGAAAATCAAGTCTAGCTTTGGGGTTTCCTAACGAGAATATACACAAAATGATGACGGGAGAAAGCAAAAGGTCCGTAGATTACACATTCGAAATGATATGTTCAACTGTTAAAATAATATAGAATTTCTGTGTTGTAGAATGAATGATTAAATGGTTCAGAATTTCTCAGTTTTCGGTTATTGTTTGTTGTTAAATATATTGTATTGTTCAGATTACCCCACAAAAATTCTCCATTGTTGTAACTGAATTTTTAAATGCTTGTTCGTTCTAATAATATCGTTCGTTTTCAGTTTTCATTATAACTATAATATTAATAATAATTAATGTAGCGTAAATATATATAAATCTGCTGCTTAAATTAATAAAATATAGAATGTTTCTTTTGGATTTCCTTGTAATTAATTTCAATGAAGAAAGACAAAATATTATAGTGGTCAATAAACTTTTGTGGTGATAGAACAGTCAACAGTTTAAACAATTAATTTGAGCTTATGGTTAGTTTGGTTTATTTAAATTTCAAAGTTTTTGACTTTACAAATAATGAAATACGTATTGCACATTACACTCCCACACAACACGTCTGAGATTAAGAGATAAAAATATTTCACTCCAGCCAGAGTATGCCTTCAATTCTGAACATCATTATACAGGAATTATATGCCGTAACCGTCTATTCAGGAAGCTAGCTCCGTATCATCATCATCATCTAGATACTATATCAGTATAGTTTAATCAGAATTCAAACAAAATCACCGCAATAACCACATGCATTAAATGTAGATTGTAGATTAAATGAGATATTGTTGTTGCATATTTTATTATAGTAATGTCACATAACGTTAAACTCACATATGTAGTGCATTGTAGAGTAAATACATTTGACATACAGATATACAAGCGCAACGTTACTAGTACCTCAGGTAAAGGTAAACTTGTATCATACCTCTATTCATGAGATGTGCACCGCGCAATTGTACATACATGGCAGATGGAGGATGCAATGCAATACAATACATACATATCGCAAAACATCCCTAGCTTACCCTTTGACAAGAAATTATGCATAACCATGCAACGCACCATCACATCCACTAGCCAAGCATTAAACAATGGAAACGGCTCAACATCCTGTCTTCGCGTCAGTACTCATGTAGCTATTGAACAAAGACCATGAAAGTCAGAGCTTGTGGTAGTGTGTGAATTTGTTTACCCACGAGGGGATACGTGTTGTTAACGTATTTTTGCTAGAGCACAAAATCATGGGAATTTAATATTTTGGAATTAGCAGTACGTTAAGTGCCTAGATGAAGTATTTTGGCTGAATATTTCACAGGAAGCTAAAGCTCATAGTAGTTTTCTGCTACTGGATAAAGTGTCTCGGTTATGCTTCTTGGATGTGAAGTGTAGTTTTGTGAGATGGCAGAATAATTTCATTGTTCCAAGAAAAAATGTAACAAGTGATATTGGTGAATAATTGTGAATATGTGATTTGGTTACAATTATTGTCATATAAAAGTGTTATAATTGGATGGATGATCAATAATATTAACATTCCGAAAGAAAAAGGAACCAACATTTTACGGTATTACGATTGAAATGATTTTTGCTATGTAATTTGAAACGAATTGCCTGCAATTTAGTGTTTATAGTTAAGGTCATACTGAAATAGAGATGTCATAAAATAAAGTTTGTACATGTCATATTAAGTATTCTGTACCATAAAAGTTACTTTGGCAAAACTAAACGTACTCAGCAGATTTCCGTGAAAGCATAACACAATTCAACAAATATTTATGACGGCCAATTTGTTGTCAACTGTGTAACTTGTTTAAGCACCCGTATTAAGGACAAAAGAATAGTTAGCTTAGCCAGAGCCATATTTGCAAAAAGTTTGCTTTGATTATCCACGCACCATACGTAGGCTTGGCTATCCCAGAAGTCCACTTAAGCAGAAGAGAACCAGAAGATCAAGGTGGTAGGTGTACTTAAGTAAATTAGTCTATGAGTGGTAGCAGAATGAATGAAGTTTGATATCTTGACACCATTTAAAACTATGACTTTTCATTTAATTAAAGACTTAATCAAAGCAGATGCACCTATATGACCATCTCATTACACCTACGAAGGAATCAATTCAAGAACATTAAATAGGGGAGTGATGCCTAATAAGGAATTTCACATCACCTTGCCTTGTATGTTTTATATTTTAAGAAAGAAAGTGTTTAATGTGATGTGCATTTTGTACATTTTTTGTAGTTTCAAGCAGGGCCAGTTCAAAAAATGTACAAAAGGCTACACCACTACATTGCATGTACTTATCAGTTCAAATTTGCAATATGCATGATTAATCAAATGGTGACCTTGTGAGCTACAGAAAAACGAGGAATAAAGATGAGGTCATTGTTATTATAGGCAATATTAAGTGCAATGTGGAACTTGATTTGGCCAAAATGTTACATGTGTGCTAAGGTGTTTCATCTTGGGCTTAACATAACATCCTGACTGAATATGATTCATAACAATTTATTACTACTATTAAAACTTCATTCTGGAAAACTTCTTTTCTTATGAAGCAGAATGAAAGCTTATATTCATAGAGTGGTCAAGCGAAGTATATTTCACAAAAAATAGCCTTGTGTAGTTCATATAGACAAACACCCACGCCTTTTTAATTGATTCTCTTAGTCTAGCAGCAGTGTTATTGATCACCACAATTGCTAATGTTGATGAATCAAGGTGTGTTTAAATTTGGGTTAGCAGTGATCATTTAAATTTACAAAGCTACGGTTTCTATATTCATTATTGATATACCATAAGCATCAATTTTTTTATATGCCTCACACAAAAATAGTTAAGGGGTAGCAGTTTAGTTTTCCAATTCCAAACCGCTTAAGTTGAAATCGGTTTGAAATTAAATTATACGCATCCATCTTTGTTTGGTATATATTTTCCGTCAGACTGTCTGATTAATCTACGTATAGTGTATTAAAAATAGGTATTGAGAATATTTTATGGTCGACTTTGTGTAGCAAAAATGGATACCTTGACTTGACATATGTCACCCAGAAATAAAAAATGTCATACTGAGATTTTCCGCATTGACGAAATTATAATTAAATAGTTTCAGCACACTGGTGTTTAATATTTCAATAGTACTTCAAAATATTTTCCACTCAACATCCGTGTGTGGCATTTTGTCTCCACGTGTCACCCGGTATAATTCCTGCCATGCTTTGGCTAGTATTAGCGATTAAAGTAATTATTTGTTTGCTATAATTTGAGCCAAGTAATAGTTTAAGTGCAGTAAAAAATGCATCTTTGATTACCTCTAGGCAATAATACACTCAAAAAGTTAAGCATTGCTATCTTATCTTACATTTTAAAAGAATAAAATTCAGAGTAGTGACTTATCCCACCTCACAGCCTTATTATCATCTCTAATTTCGACATCCCTCGGCATTCGCGCAGACACATTCAGAGAACCATCGAATACTTACAATTTTTCTTTTTACAGAACACAATACCATGTAAATACCACCCACCCTCACCTATCTCTTAGGTACTAGCATGCCGCTCAATTCACAGTTAATTTTCAAACGAAACAAAAACAACCTGGCAAGCCATGCCGGCATCTTCATTCTAGCTAATCAAAAGCATGAAGCGACGCAACTATTCTTTTCATCCAATGAACATATCGATGCCCCTCCTAACCACTTGCCCGCCACACACCTTTCGACTGTTGACGTCACGTAAGTATAATGGTATATGTAAGTGGAATTGCTAGCGACTCGCAGATTTAACTGCGATCTCAAAGCGCCCCCACTTCTATCACCAAACAATCACCCGCGTGACGGGCGCGGCGGGGGCGGCGGCGCGGGGCGCGGGCCGGGCGCGCGGGGGCCGGGGGCG
This sequence comes from Orchesella cincta, assembly GCA_001718145.1. Classification (NCBI taxonomy): domain Eukaryota; kingdom Metazoa; phylum Arthropoda; class Collembola; order Entomobryomorpha; family Orchesellidae; genus Orchesella; species Orchesella cincta. The sequence continues at coordinate 89,122 of LJIJ01000127.1, forward strand.
CGCGGGGGGGGGGGGGCGGGGGGGGGGCGGCGCGGGCGGGGGGCGGGGCGGGCGGGCGGGGCGGGGGGCGGGCGGGGGGGGGGGCGGCGGCGGCGGCGGCCTCACCACTCACTTGCCGCACTGCCAACATCTCACCCCCCCCTTTTGTACCCACCCCCAGGAATAGCAGCCCCACAGCCACACCCATCTGACGACTGTCTCTCTCACCTGATGATGCATGATCTACCTGGATTCTTGCAAAAATTACAAACTGACTTGTGAGGACACATCACGTAAACCTTGTTCAAGTGCATAATGTAATGTACCACCGTGGCGTGTACACACCTTTGCTTGAGGATGCATTTATATGTCCGATCTTATATGAAAAACGCTTACGAGACTTTGAGAGTTCTTTAAGGAAACAAAATTGTTATCACCATATTGAACACACTACCTATATACATACCTACAAGCTGTCATTGTATGTGCCTGAGCAATTTCGAATCTTGTATTAAGGCGATACATTACGATAAGGCTCATCTTCTTTAGAGGATCATAGTATCATGTTTTGGCGTAGTAAATACATTGTACTACGTAGTTTTTATTGGAAGTCGACCACAGACCGGAGGCAATAGGGCAGTCAGTCAGTAAGGTAGCCAGTGCGAGTGAGCAAGCCAGAGCCAGTCACTCACAACCTGAGGCAAACGCACAGAAAGCAATTGAATAGCACCTGCATCATCACAAGATATTTAACTTTGGAGCAGTAATGCAAAGTGGCTTATACCTGTATTATCTCAATAATCATCATAATTCATTTTGGATTATGTACTATTATGATGGCATACAGAAATGTGGCGAGGGTGACTATATGGATATTACATTTGCCAAATCCCTCACTTTAGAAAAGACGCATAGTCACCATCGTCTCCATTGAGAGAAAGAGAAGCTCGAGGAGAAAAAACACAAGAAGAAGCTAAACAAGAATCGCCAATCTCCCGTTACACCTCACACCTTGATCTTTCTTACGATCGCGTTGTGCGTAGCATACACAATGATAGTAATGAGTTGATGTGAGGATGATGATATGGCCTACTCTTGTACTTTTTCAATCGGTTACCGGTGATCACAATGCTGGCTGTCCCGACTTCACTCTTGCACGTACTTTTATTATGATATTCAAAATTTGAACTATATAACAACTTGTACAGACATCTCATTCATTCATGTCGAGTCCATAAAACAACAGGTAATGTTATGCACATTTTCTCATCCAAAGTTTTTGCCAACGAATGTAGTAGCCGAGGAAAAAATTAGGGTGAGTCTATTTACGGGGACTACTTTTTGATTTGACGTCGTATGTAGTGATAGTAAGTTGTTTGAAGAATGCTGATGTTGATAGCTTCTTGACTTGGAGAGAATGATTCATTGAGCTTAAAGAATGATGTACACATGTAATGCAATGTATCACGGGATGATTGATAGGTGCGAAATGAGCCGTGAAAAGTCAGCGTCTATAGAAAGCTTTTCTGGTGATGAGCGCCCAAGTTCTAATTATGTCTTTTCATTTTTTGATGACCAAGCAGTAAATGGACCATAGACCTTGATTCTTCGTCTGTAACATACCACATTACCTAGGGATTTCTCCCTTTTAAGGAAAATATCACATTGAATTACTATAGTTTATGGCACACTGGCAGAAACCGAGATGCACACAGGATGTGCGTTTCGTACGTTACTACATGCATATTCTTATCGGCATAGATGAAATGGCTAGTCTGTTCAATATGCAGATTAAATTTATACCCTATAATAATCTTAGTTTCATTGTGTTTTGTGGATTCCTTAGAAAAACTTCCACCGATGAAATGAGAACGCGAAAGAAAGGACGACAAGCCCCACACGGGGTATTTTGGCTATTTTTAGCCCATCTCTTTTGTCACAATGGGATGATAGTACCTTGTCTTGCCCAAGTCACAAGTACTCCAGGTGATGCAAATGAGAGTGGAGACAGCACTACCTTAGGATCGGCAGCTACCACACACCTACAAGTAAGTCAAGTGTTCATTCATCCATCCGTACATAATTTGATGAGCGAATGCGTGTGTAGTTATGTACATAACTGAATCCTATATACCTGCTTTGAATGTGCTGAAGCTAGATTCTGCTGCGATAATAACATGTAATGTGCTTCATCCCTTGAAACGCATCTCTGCACATCCTTTCTAGCTTGTGTTTTCACCATTCCGCACGATTTCCTTAACAAGATGTAACTTTATTGCCATCAAATTCACAGTGACAGCAAACCACGTTTAAGCTCGTAGGCATAATATCCATTTAATAATAATATGATGATGATTGCATTAGTATATCCTCCATTAAAACCCTGCACGTCTCGTATCCTACCAGTCTTAATATTAAGAAAACTGCCGACGACAACGTCGCAAGTAGAACGTATTAGACAACTCGATTTCACTTTGACACGCTAGCTAATATTCCCAAAGTATATACTACAGGTTCAGTCTTTAGCATGCCTGACTCACCCTGACTGACATGTTTAGATTTTATTGTAGAATTTATTGTACTCATCGACAAACTGTTATCCATACCGCTGACTTGTCAATAATCTTCACTATTTATAGACAAAAACCGTTGCCCACTGCCCACCATATCGAAAAACAATTTTATTGTCTTGAGACTTGTAAATCGTTTAGTCAACCTTGAAAATCTCGTTGTTTATTTATACTACTACATTATGTTTTGACTTTGACGAATCCACATTTTTGTTTTTAGATTCTACTAATTCATTTTGTCAGGTCAAAAGTGTATCAAGGAATTGATGACGGAATGTGCTAGAAATAGAAGGTTATACAAAATAATAATAATTTCAAACCCATTACCATCTCACCCAATGAAAAGTTGAGGTCATGAATAAAAGTTAAAAACGGAAAGATATCTATTCACTGCTATAAACGTTTGATAACATTTTTATAGCATTAAATGTCTCCATAAATGTTCTTGATTTATTAAAATCCAACTCTCTCAGAAGACAGCGGAAAATAAAAAAATACAGAAAATCCTAACTACACCGCACACGCTATATCATGATTAGAACAAGAAAAAATAATTTCTTTGAAGGGCAAACCTTAATGAAAAGGATGATAGTTTTCTCGTGTTACATTGCGTGTAAGATTCATTTTTACTATCAGGATCATGATACGGCTCCTTAGGTTCTGATGATTCCTATCATCATCATACAAACAAGTTAGTCCGTCAAAATAATGAGTGCTACCGAAGTAGGTATAGTCATACTTGGTCATATGCATTCACCCACAATTCTCAACATAAAAAATATTGAAATCTATTACGGTTACGTGCAATTGAGATAGAGATTTTTATTTCAATTAGAGCAATGACAGAAGTTTTCATAATCTTTTAGAAAGGTTAATGAAACAAACTGGTCTGCCATTATATTGTTTTGAGTGTGTGGGTAGACCTTGACAGAAAAAGCATGGAAAAAAATGTTACGGTTGCAACAATAGTCTCTAATCTGTCGTGTCATATGACTATACAAATTCATTTGATACAGTTTGTTTAAAAAGAATGGCAACTAGCCCCTATATATGTATATATTTGTACAGTTGCATCAATGAACGTGTGAATAGCTAATCAATTTGATTGAGGATTCATCCGAAGTAAATTTAGAGAAAAAAATGCAAGTTGGTGAATGTGCTCATTATTTACCAACTGTCTCCAAACTACATTTTTTAGAATTAAAACGAGCTGTTTGCATGTGGTTGTGTCGCTGTCAATTTCATGAAAGGGACATTTTATGTAAAATAGCTCATATATGGCTGGAATGTAAAATGGTCAACTGTCATTCAGCCACTTGCGATTGTCGATTGCAAAGTTATTTGAGAATGTTATTGAAATCAAGTTTCTGTTTTTAGATTAAGTTGACAGTTGATGCAACTTTGTTGTCTCGTATGCCGTAATATTTGCAAACGTACCTGAACTTGTAGACATCGAGCAGAGTTTAACAAGCAAAATTTATGAAAGTGGGGTGGTTCTCAATGCTCCTTGTTGAAGTAAAATCGACTATAAATTTTTCTTTGCTATGAGCTCCCCCTGCTTTAAATAGGTATTAGTTGTAATAAAAAGTCGGAGCTGTTACAATTTTTATGTTGATTGTATTGTGATGATTTAGTAATTATGAATGCACTTTCATCGACAACTTTTATTTGCCTTATTTTACCTGCTGCATATAGTGTGCTCTTACATTACATCTGTATCAATGCATAATATTATAATTGTTAGTTGTTATCAATATCAGCATTACGACGAGTCTAAAGTAATTGTAACAAGAGTCAGCCAAACAGTTGAATTAAATCTGTATTCCATTTGGCAACACAAATGACATGACTGCGTTGTATGTACGTATCTATGCAGTTTGATATAAATCAAAAGAAGAGGATTACAAACTTTATCAGCCATAGAATAACTGTATGCAAAAACGAACAGCTACTTCTTGAGTGCACTACATCATACTTCGTCGTTGTTGTGTTAATAGGTTTTATGATGATGTGTGAGAAAAAGAGACTGAGACTTGTATGGCAGTTGAAGTATATAATTAGCCAACATTCATTAGGGCAACTAGACACTCGTAGCTTATATATGCACTCATCCCACCGTAAGGACTATGACGTTTACAACCAAGATTCTCAAGAGTCCTTTACCATATAGTTGACGCTTTATGAGGCATCAACTATCAGGATATCCCTACAACAGCATTAGTAGCTGCATTGTTCATGCTTTATTACCAATTAGAACTTACGCACTGGCTGATGCCACAACAAATGCAGCACTACCGTTCTTGTGCTACCAACCAAAGTTTGATGTATTATTTCCATTTTTCATTCAGACAAGAAAAATAAATGTATATTACTACTCAAAGACTAATATTTTTGTCCCGCTCCATCGTGCAAAAAGAAAAGATTGAGCAGACTGTCGTAAGTAGTAATGCGATTATAGAAAACTTGGGAATGAATGGATGCGAACGTGTTGCACGTTTAAAAATGGCATCGTTCTGTCATTGTTACGCATACTATCACAAAACCAAAGCCCCAGAAAAGAACAAGGGAATTTTATACCAAAGTATAAAATGCCATGCTTATACGGACGAGTGTTTCACGTGGGAAAGATAATTAAGCACCGCTTCTGACTTCTTTGTCTCTACATTTTTCTAACTTGCTGTAGGTACATAAGCAAGTATGCAGTTCTTGAATTTTTGTCCTTTTGTAATTGTGATGGCATGTTGTACAAACTATTTTTTGTGCTTGTGCGTATCTGATATTTTCTAGAGAGTAATTGCTTGTTAAATTGTAATTAAAAACATTAGTCATTGAAAGCGTTTTCGAAGGGATATTTTTATGATACTTCAATAGGTAGCAAGTTACGTTACATTTTTTTACATCCTGCTGTGACTTGTGGAGCTAATAATAATAATAATATTTTATACGGCAACTGGTGAAACTTATAAATACTAAACGCGCTTGCTGTTTACTCCCAGACGAATCAGAAATTGAGCATAATTTGACATAAATAGAGAATAATTCTGAATAACCTAATTACAACTTCAAATAGGTTAGTGATGCGGTAGTATCATTGTGAGGGCCTTCCATTAATGCACAGCGTACTCCAGTCATTACGCTAATAACCTGCCTGCCGCTCACCTCATCTCACATCTCACCTCGCTCTTTTGTGTTTAAATGCATTCTCGTTAATATTGAAATGAGAAATATTACAAAGTAAAATGTACGCAAGAAGGAAAGGGGAATTGAAAGGAAGATGAGTAAGACGGAAGAATAACAAGAAGCTATTTTGTAACAAACATGCTAAATAACAATCTTAGTCCAATTCCTGAATAAATCTCCATTCGAGTATGAACAATGAGAGAATGTGGGAGCTGTAGTTGAAAGAGTTTATATGCATTTTTATGTCATGAAAAAGTGAATCTCATGCTGTTGTAATCTAATTTTGACTAGTTAAAAATCAACAAAAGTGAGTTGAGTACGCACTCCCTTCTAATAATGTTGAATAAGTGAATGAGAGAAGCGAGCAAAAAACGAAAGCCACAAGAAGGGAAACCGCCTTCTACTGTACTCTTTGACAAATGACCAAATGAAATCTCTCTCTCAAAAAATTTCACCTTTCATCGTGATTTTTAAGGAAGCCGCAAGTCTATTTAGAGAAGATCGAGTCTTTGGTCATGCAAAACTTGTAAAATCAGTTTCATCTGCTAAATTATGGAAAACCAATATGCATATAGGGAAGCCCTATAATAACGAAAGTTGTTACTAGTTCTTTTTATAATACTATCATGTACAACACTTTGGCTGTGAATCCAATTATGAAGACGATTTTGACTAAAAATTTTCTAAAAAAATTTGAGTTGTGAGGGCCACCACCATCACCATCAGCGTACCTGCAGGATTCCTGCAGGCTTCATGAATCAACAAAACCAGCTACGGAGCAAAAATCTTTGGGCTGGCAATCAAAAAGCGAAATCAAAGGATGAGTAATGAATTCTGCCTAATTTGATTTTATTGCTTCAGATATAAAAAGTCAGGCACATTATACATATTTTTCAGTTGAAGTACTTTTTTGACTGCGGTGATGAAAAATAGTTCGTGATTATTTTTCGTATTTACCTTTCGTCTCAAACCCCTTGAGCAAATACCATTCAATTCAAAAACTCTTATTTTTCATTTACTGCAACACCATTTAAAGATGCAGGGGTTGAATCCTATTAATTCTCAGGAGTGCATATGAAATGTCAGAAATGGTCGAAGTGCATAGTATTATAATTTTTTACTGGGTTCACATGTTTATCTAATCTCACGCGGATTATAATATTGCACACGACACGACTTGACACAAATGTCATGCGATATATATTTCTCTGTCTACGATTTGCAATTTCAATCCAATCCTCAAAGGAATAGGACACGCATGAGTCGTTCATCAAAGTTTTTACTTTAAAAACTGTTGTTAGCAAACCATTTAGCATTTTGCAAGGAGATTAAGGACAAACACTACAATGTTCGTGTCCACGTCTACATCATGTAATTTAATTAATGCCTCCCTCACTCCACCTTGTACTTACTATTTTCTTAATGAAAATGTTTTTAAAAACTCTTGTCATCGTTTTGAAAAGGTATAAATAACAAAACAGCCGTAAATCATATTTCAATTTGCAGTCGGTCCCATCTTATAATTTGTCCATTAAACCCTGTTAAAAAGAAATATGTCACATCTGTTATTTCTCCTCTATAATCTTGACTTTGGTCAAATATCATTAAATTTGTCACTGGCTGCTGCATATGGGCATAAATTCAAAAGTTAAGCAGTCAAGATGAACCAGACTCAGTCACTGGGATACTCGGTCAGTGAGTCTGATGAATAGGTATTAATATTATTGTCGTTACACTACTGTCACCCAACCAAGGATTTGTGTCTATGATAATTCAGTAGTATAAAAAGTACAAAAAAATGACTAAACACATGTATGCAAAGTGAATAAAAAGATGAAGATACCGTTAAGCAGCTTCCAAAAAACCGGCTTGAAACTTATAGCGTCCTTATATGACTAATAGGTTTGTATACAAATGCGTCTGGTGCAATAAAAACGTTTTTTCTATGTCTAGCAGTAATGAGATAAACGACGAGAATTTCTGTACAATTTACGAATATGCAAAGGGTAGCTGAAAAAATAATGGCGAGAGCTGAGAACCGGCATACATGTTTTTGGTAAGAAACATGGAAGCTAACTGTTGAAATGCCTGCTAATTAACAGATTGCAAATTTATGACTTAACCGTTTCGTGCAAGTAGTTGTGGTGTGGCAGTGGGATAAGACGAACCTTCGCATGTCCTGCAGTCCTGTGATACCCCTCCTCTCCCATACGAGGAATTATTATAGCATACGAATTTATGCTCTGTTGTTTCAGGGAGACACATTCTCAATAAAACACTTTGTCAAGAGTGACAAGGTAGAGGTTAAGAACGCTTAATAGGAAAAACTCAAAGAGTAGAAAGTATTCCCTTTACTTTTATAATATATACAATCTACAGAACCTATACGGTGGCCAACTGTTGTCTGCTGCTGAGAAAGACATATGTAGGTCATTTTATCGTTAACGTAAAAAAAAGTGCCAAAAATTACATTTCATTTCTTCCAATGATACTATATCCTCAGCACTTTGATGAATCGACATAAAATAGCATCCGTTTTATTCGAAAGGAAATGTTTTACTAAACGAACATGATCTGTGGTGGAGATGGATGGATGTGTTACACAAAACCTACACTATACAATAATAAATAATAACTTTTTGATGGGAGAAGAAAGAACAAAATGTAAGTGAAGCTGTATATTTACATGTCAAGTAGAAAGACAGCAAGGGGTTCCATCATCAACCCAGCACGATTTCGATTTTTGCTTTTAGTAGACTCCTCTCCTACGTGTGGTGATAGGCATCTTTGATGATCTTTCTATTTCTTTTATCATCATGCACATTTGGCAGAGTGAGTTTAACAATATTTTCTCTATTATTCCCCTACATGATGCTCGTGCTCTCCCACTTGCTTCCAAGGAACACATGCATTTAGTAGTTTCTGCATAATCATCTTCTTCTTACCTAGAAAGAAAATCCTAGATTGGTTATGTAGCATTATCCGATGGGAACAGACTAAGCTGAGCTGATTTCACAGGGAAGATATGAATATGCATAAGATGTTTGCAATTCCTAATCCGTTTTCCAATCTAAAAGAGCATATTTATATACGGAATCTTACATATAAAACGAAAAAGTGCAACAAACTTGTATGATAATATGAGACATGCCCACGTAACCAACTTGGAGTGTTTGAATTAAAGATTTGCTGTGAAACCTACTGCCCTATACCTGGGACAACTTTATAGTGGCACGACGAGGGTGGTGGCGGTCCACCTTCTTTAAATCTGCATACGCATCACATCACATATCCCATACAACAACCATCCACTTCCATTTTTCATATCGTATCGCATCATATGGTGGCTGTACCTCCGTGAATCTCTGCGGTTGAAAAATTCACAACTTTTCTTCTCGAGGTCAAATTTTTACAACACCATGTGATACAAAGTGCTAAGATCCTGCCTGATTTTTTCTTCTTACTTTTTCGCTCATAACTCGTGTTGCGTTGCATTACACACTAGAATTTCAATTCAGCTTTATGTTTGTTTTCGTAAGACTTTTTATTGAGTCCAGGCCCTCAATACATGATGATGACATGAGTAAAGTAAAACAGGATTTTTTCATTCTCTTCTTCAAGATTACTAGATGCATTTTTACACATAAGACCTATGCTGTTGTACGACATACCACATAACCTATGCACTTCTTGTGGCCAAGTCCATCTTCATTGAATAAGCTATTGACTTGACTCATTCTTACACTCATTCATTTATATTTATTTGACTTTCTTTCATTTCGTGTTTTGTGTTGGACATTCCTTTCGGAAAGAAACAAGATCTTTATGAGCTGAGGCTCAAGTTGTAACAGGAAAAGTTGGCTAAAAAACCACTTGTACTACTGAAACCATACCCCACAAATAAGTTGATTGTAGTGTTTGCTCCATACCTCACAAAAGTACAAACTAACTAGCGAGTGAACAATAAACCTTACATTAGTATTTAACAGCAGGAGGGCATGGCAGGCAAACAATTTTGTGCCTCATACATGGCACGAACAACCAGATGCATTTTAAAAACTAGTATCTTGTGTCATTTAATTACATAGCGCATACATACATATATATGCTACCCAAGGTACTCATCTTCATCGATGAGACCTAGTTAAAGAAATCAAAATCTTGACTTGAGATGCGGTTTTTCCTCTTGCTCTCATCTTCTTTCTTACACCCTTTAAAAGTCAAGCAAACATTGTATTCGATTACCTACCTAATCGCACCTACTTCTTATCGTTACAGTGAATGATATTATATACCCAACACAAAAAAACTCATTCATTTCATCCATACATTATTCAGAAAATCGCGAACAATCGAAAACATGTAATAATGTGAAACAGGATGATTATTAAATCGTAGTTATTATCAGATTGTGTTAGTTAAAATGAATGTTGTAAGACAGGGTGAAGGAGGACAACTACAACCAGTAATAAAAATTGGGGTGAGCCTAAAAAAAAGTTTCCCCTTCAAAATCAGCCAAGCTCTCAAATTCTCCTTTTAATCTTTGTCCCTCTCATAATATAATCGTTTAACGAGAATAATTATTGAAGAAGCGAGATTTAAATTGGACGTAACTTTGCCATTCATTAAATAATAGATGATATTATGACGTAGATTGTATGTAGGTACCTAATGCTCAATGCTGTATGTCTTTGAATTTACATTTATTGAACTTGTAATGTAAGTGAGTGATATAAATTTGAGTGTCGGATGTTCAAAGTAATAAAGTAAACCATTAGGCATTATACAATTTTGGTTGATTTTAGGCAGGCGGCAAATTAACAAGTTGAGCATTATTCATTCATACATCCAATCTTAAATCTTGTATTTAATTCGTCCTCTTGTTCATCTAATTGCTCATGCTTGACAATGACCACAACACAACCAAGTAACAGACAGTACAATAGAATGAATTATCAAGGCATGAATTATTCTGACAGAAGTAGTAAATAAAATACAAGAGTAACATTTTGTTAAAATTATTATCACTATTTAATCAAAGTACTCTAGCGTACTTCCTTAATTTTTTTGAGACGCATTGTTGATGAAAATTTATCCATTCAACATTTTTCATTGAAGGAAAGAAACAAATTTTATGATAAATAATTAATCAGCTAATAAATCTTGTTAATTCAGAAATGGTTATGGTAGACTCTTCTTGTTGAGTAAGACCCTGGTGTGTCTTTAATTTAGGCCATGAGCAAGGTGGTAAGAAAAATAAATTAAATTAGGAAGCGCATTTAGCTCTATCACGCATGCAGTCTCGTAAACATTAAAATGCATTTATATTAATTATGATGTTTGATGAATCAGAAAAGGGTTGAAGGCTGTTGGTTACGTGAAAATGTTCTAAAGATAGGTACCAAACTTGTAATTTGGTCCATCATTACACCACAACGCTGTCATTAATGAATAGGCACAAACAAAAAACTATATGCACTGTTGCAAATGCAAATGTCAAGATGAGTCGCTCTTCGCTATTCCAACTAATTACTTGCATTCGCAAAAAGTGTGTTTTCGCATGCTACAACGTAATTAGAAAAATGTACTCTGGTGCAATTGTAAAATGCACAGAATGAGAGCGAAATGCGTTTGTCAAATGAAGATTGATGATAATTAATTTACAATAATAGCGTGCTTGCAACAAATTGTGAAAATGTTTCTAAATACACAGATTCCAATCCTTTAGAATTTCGTCATTTTGATGTACACCAGGTTTAGTAAACAGTTGCATTTTACATAGAAGTGAATTTGTTTTAATTTTTATATGCTTACTTTAATAGACTGGAGCTTTCATTTACGCACAAGTCAATGTGGGTCATTAAAATAAAAGTTTTTGATGAGAATGACGATGATGAAGATAATACTGATGATGATGATGGTAGTGGTGGAGTGATGATGATGAAAACACAAAAGACCTTGGCTTGGTTGATTGTTGTGACTGCAAGTTTTAGTGTTTCAACCAGTTTTAGCGACTAAAAATCCCGAAATCGAGGTCACAAAACTCATCTCGATATATCCTCTCTTCATATTTTTTGTTTGCTTGCAGTTTACACGTATAAATGTATATAATGTGTAAGAGTGAAGAGCAGTTCAGGGTAACTTCATTTTACTACCTATTCATTTGTATCTTTGAAAGGGAAGTGGAGGCGGGATTAATCACTGATTATAATGCTGGTTTGTTTTATGCGTTTTTCTCTGGGATTTGACTTTGATATCAAGTTTTACCAACACTTTTCATAAATAATCAGAATACGCCACGTGTATACACTAATCCACTAACCCATGGTATAATAATGATGATGGCGATGATCAATTTATGACTCTCATACAATCTTCCGTGGGTAGCACCAGTTTCTGTAGATTATCAACTTGTTCTTAAAAATTTTAATATGTGTATTACATTGTATATTAGTAACCTATTGCTTTCGTTGCGTTTTATGTTATATTATTTCTGCACACAAAGTAACAATCCGTCAATGACACCACGACATTGCTATCTGCTGAGTGTGACCAATATTTATTTTCTCACAGAAAGCAATATTATATGACATTGATCCTTTAATGTATATAATTTCGAATCGAAGCTTTTCAAAAATATTTACCCAATCATTAATGCAGCTGTCACGTTCCTACACAGTTACCACATGTGGGAGTAAAATCATGCATTCAGTATACTTTAAGCATCGTACAACGTATGGAAACCCTGCTAATTCTACGAACTGTATAATAGTGCAATGTAATATTATCATGCTTACACTCCAAAATATTTCAAATACTCAATTTTACAAAGATAAAAGTGCAGCAGATATTATGCATATATGCTTGTTCAGCTCTTCTAAAACAATTTCGAGAGCACAAACCTTTTTTACAACTAACAGGATGCAAACTGCCCAGTAGTTGCCAGCTACGAATCGTAATCCAATCCTATTGACATTTGTGTTTTTGTGCGTCGCATTAGAGGTAGCTAGAGCAATCCCTAAAAAATTGTTTTTGCCAAAGGGCAGGAAGAACATTTCCTGTAGCATGACTTCTGTGTTTAACAAAAACACCTATGAGTGGACTGTAAATCGTGGAAATTGAAGTACTATATACAGTATAAATTATGAGTTTTTACAAAATATGGTTGATTACTAATACATGCACTAATACAATATAAGTTTTATGGATAATACACACAACACACATTATTGCAGACCACACCTGTCAAAATCTCGGCATTGTCATCACAAACTGTAGAGTATGGTCAATGTTGCCATAATTATTGTTGTAAATACGTAGTGCATGCATGCTTACGCTATAATCCAATGCTATGTTTACCTCTACATTGTGTAATGTTGATGATGCCACACTCATGAATTACACACTGATTGATTGAGTATCATCCCGTCAAATCTGATTAAATTAAATTTAAAGTTGCCTAATGACTAATAATTTTATTATTATCCTAATTACAGATCTATGCAGACTAGAGAATGGATTGTCAAGTATTATAGTTGACATTGAAGAAAGTGTTGGAGATGGTAAGGAGATGCCAATTACAGAACAATCCTAATGACTATGATTCATATCTTACAATATGTTAATGTGAGCTGCTATATAATTTTCACCCACTTTGCAGAGACTGCACAAACAACAACCCCACAAGAGTTACCAATTATCGGGGACCCATGGAATCAGATTGATCTGACGCTAGTTCAACACGAAAAACGATATTTTAGGCTACACGGCAAAAAGCTTCAGTTGAGCCAACCCCTCGATCGAGATGAAGATGATATCTCATCCATTGTATTTCAGGTACAAACAAATGACAGCCTTACTAAAAAAACATGCCTTATGCTACATGTTTACAAATTACAAAAAAAATTCTGCATAAATTTTCTTATCAGTATAATTTTTAAAATAGCATTCATAAACAACAGCTCGTCAATACTCCAAAAAGTAAATAACATGTCTTGTCATCAATTCAACATGAAATGGCAAAAAAACAGCAATAATATGCTGAAACAAGTAGTAATTCATCATCATCATTTTCATCATCGGACAAGGCACAATCATCTCTCTGCTATTTTTCGCATATTGTAGCACGACTTTCCATTCCACGTGTGAGTATAACGAGAGTAAGTATGAGAGAAACAGAAAAGCAACATAGTTTTGTTTGACATCTAATACCCATTGAGAACCACCATTTTCGTTTGTTGATCCGGATTTTGTTGAGTTGGTTATGTTAACTTGCTTTCATATGTAAACCAAGAGGAATCTCAAGTTCTATTCAGTCTGCCCGTTTATCAGTCATGCTTTTACTTGCTATCTTGGCAAAGAATCGATTGCACGAATGTCAGTTTTTGTTGTGCTAATGCCAAGTCAGTCAAACTTGTAAGCACCTGTACAAAACACACCGAGACTTTAAGTATTTGCTATCTTGCATAAATCTCACTTGCTCAAAAGAAGAATCCAATGTATTGCGGCATGTTATTAAGCTTTTACTAGCCCATATTTTAAATGTTGTGTGCTGTGCTGTTCAATATGCTTAAGGCAAAACTGGATGGCCCAGTTTGTGAACAAGTCAAAGTAGCTAACAGAAAAAGTACATAATACCAAAAGAGAGCAAATCTTCTCTGTTTATCTTTCTGTACGCCTTGCATTCATTTTAATATCTCCGAAAGGAATCCTTATGTGAGTTGTGATGCGATGCAATCAAATTCCTCTTCTGGGCATGCTTAAATCTCAAACAAAGACTAAAATCCGGAGGTAAACAAAGCACTCACATTAATTTAGTTCTGTCAACGTTGTCACTGTCACCGTCTTATAATTGGGGTTTTGTACAAACAGCAAATAATCCTAGATAGAAAGTGCAGCGCGTGTGTACAGACTGTGCTCACACAAGAGACTGTCTTCAGCAGAAAGATACCACTGAGAATGACAACAAGGCAGTTTATCATTTTTAAGAATTATTCACTTGCAATGAAAGTAAATCGTTGGCCTGCTTACTTTTTATTTGCTTCATTGTGCTTTCCTTTACTTAAGCCGGTCTTTAATTGGCAAAGTTGCGAATCGCGAATAAAAAGAGAAGTGATGTTTGCAAATTTAGGCTTATATGTTTATTTTATAATCAGACATTGTATGTATAAGACAAGTGAACAGCAAATCATTATTTCCTTTTAAATATAAAAAAATATTACATTTATTTAATCGATTCTTTGTACCGAACCTTCTTTCCTGAAGATGTAACACGATGTTTGCATTACACCTAAGTTTAGTTACTAGTACATGCACATATGAAGAATGTTAGCTTATATTGTTGTAGAGTATTCACGAAAAGGTGAATCGCGGCTTATTCCTGTTAGCGAGGGTGCTTTTGGCTATGGCTGCAAATAATCTGTCGACCAAAGCATACTGTGTTCGGGCGTAATAAGTAGTATTATACAGATCGTGCGAAAAGTCTTACCCTCGATTCTAAAATAATTGTGAAATGACATTGCTTCGACATGTACGGAGGAGTGTATTACTATCATTTAACATATGATATCGCACTTTTAAGCTTTTCGCTTTCATTATTACAATATTCTACTATTTCTTAAATGCTAGGTGAAATGGAGTTTACATGTAATACATATACTTTAGCTGTCAACCTACCTAATGTATCAACAATAGGAGGAGAGAATGCAAAAAAAATCACAAAGAAAATTGTATAGATGAGGCATACTGTAATTACATTTTTCAGTCAGTGGGTCAGCCATGATTTGAGTCTTCTTTTGGTTCAATGAGAAAAAGGAAAGATCTCACTTTGATTTTTCATGACAGGTTCAAATAATCTCAGAACAAGAATTTGAAAATTAGATGGAAACAGCATCATTAGCTGTATCTCACTTTTCACTGATACGCTAGAAGGAATTGCTAAAAACTCATTTGCCATTTATTTTTATGCATGTTTATCATCTCACTGTGGACTAGACCAGTTTTACTCTCGATCGTAACTGAAATGTGCATTACATTAATAATGCATACATACATATATGTGCATGACGATCCTCATTACGAAATTATAAATCACATAAAATGATTTTACGCATACCATAATGATCAGCGGAAATATGATTTTTTAATGAATTTGGCAGATTCACGAGTAATGTTTGTTGCCGATTTCACCATTTATTTTTTGTAAACCGGTTCTTCCATTAAATCTTTCTTCTTAACGGTTCACATAAAGTATAACAAAAGATTTTGCCCAAATGGAATGTCAACTTCAAATGTGTACTATATATGTATCGGTTTAAATTTTAATGTTCTGGTCTGAGATTAACAAATTTGATTATCATTTTTAGGCGGTTTGCGTCATAAAAAGTACTCGAGAAAGTCGAACAATACCAGTGATAGCAAGAATTTCTGACAGGAATGACAATAGGTAAGTCATGAAGTCGATATAATAATTTTTTTAAATAAAATAAACACATAGTGTAGAAGATTGAGTATTCATGTTTGATTGTTTTTTTTCAATAGCCCCAAGTTCATCGGAGAACCATTCGAGATCAGCATTCCGGAAGTAAGTGGTGTATAATTATATATGACAATTTTACTCAACCTTTCACTGCAGTTATTCTAACTCGATCAAAAACATTCATTGAACTTGAATACGTTACCTTTGCCACGTATGACAGACTGGATGTTTTCGATGCTTTATGAACACAAAGAATTTTGCTTGTCACAAAATCGCTTAAAAATAAGCGATACACCGAAAGGCTGGTGACAATGCCAGAGTCACGAAATGTACTTTTGCTGCGAGAAAATTCAATAACTACATGGTTCAAAACATAAAACCATAAATCATGGTATGTAGTAAATGGTCATTGCATTATCCAGCGTAGCAAACAATGAAAAACATTAGAAAAAACTTTGATGCTTTAACATCTCCGAGCAGATCAGCCTTTATAGTGTTGTGTGCATGTCATATATTACACAATGAATCTCCATCGGAAAAGTATTGTTGTACTGCACTAGCACCATAAATTAAAGCGAGTAAAAAAATAGTCGCACTTGTCTCATCACAAAAAACATGAGTTTTCTTGACATAATGTGCGACATACGATAGACGAGAGGAAACGTCAAAAAAGACATATTGCGATCAGCGATCCGATGCAATAATATGTAATGTACTTTGGCTACGCTACAACAACAATTTATAATGCAACTGTATTCTACTGCAAGTACATGATGTGCAATAATAGTTTTTCTCATTGCATTTGAGATGCGACAAGAACGAAACATGACAAGCTGAATTGCAAAGTGATGAAGATACATACATGTAATATGTGAGCTGATAATAAAAAGTCATATAGCTACTTGGCTCAAACTTTTGTGACAAATGACGCTTGTTTTTTTTGCTGACAAACTCCTAAAAAAGTTAGCCGCTTTTTAAACTCAATCACAACAACGTGTCCGGCATAAATGATTAAATAATAATATTGGGATTGCGGTGCTCAGCACTACAAAACTATTACGATGATCTCATGAAAGAAATGATATTGTTCCCTAGCCCAACATATTAAGTATTCTTGGAAAATAGTGTGTTCACGACTTGCCCACTCAATTTTCTTTTTCATTTCCTCCTTTATATGAAAAATAATAATAATGACATTAAATAATCTGCCCAGTCAACGCCAGTTGGAACTACCGTCTTCCGCGGCATCCGAGCTCAAGACGTGGATGCAGGTGTTAATGGACTTGTCGAGTACTTTATTGTGGACTCAAAGGACGAGAAAGAGGAAGAAAATGGCTATGGCATATTCACTATCAATCTCCCTCATCAAGGCGCAGTTACTCTGAACCGAACGCTTGATTACGAGCGGAGTCAACGATACTATGTCACCGTTGTGGCTTCCGTAAGTAAAAATTGCCTACAGCCCTACAACACCAGTTTTCTGTAAACACATTAACACACTGGAGGTGGTGTACAACATGATATACAATCTCACTTTATACCGGATTAAAATTACTGCAATATATCCACGTAACAAGTGTTACTCTCATGATAACACGAGTTGATAAATGGAAAAGGCTGAACTTTTTTTTACATTAAATACAATGCATTATGTATCAGAAAAAGAGATATGTAATGAATGAATGAAGTAATAATAGCAGTACTGACCAGCTAACTTATTGCCTTATTATCTGAATACGGGATAACTAATTAATTCAATATATCTATCAAACATGGAAGTTTAAAAGTGTGAGTCTTAACAATTGAGAATGCTAATGTGATTAGCCACTTTTACACCACAAACCACCGAGTATATCCTCCCTGTTTACAGTTACCGAAAGTCATAATAGATTTTTCTCACATAAGTTAGTTAGATTAGATAGATACTGTGTTACTGTTTACACTCGCATATTTTAACCACAGGACCGAGCATTCGACCCGAAGCTGCGGAGGTCCAGTACAACCACTTTAACCATAAACGTTGTCGACTCCGACGATCAACCACCGGCATTCCATCATAGTGTCTACAATGCTACGGTAAGGATCATAAAAATACGGATATGGTTTTGTTTCCTACTACTTGCAATAATTTAGAAGCTTAATATTCATGACATGACTTTTAGTCAACCAAAGTCAAGTTTTGGATTAATGTGATGATACAGTAACTAGTGTAATAATGCTTTCAATTCCAAAATTTACCAACTGCTGTTAATTTTCCTTGATGCATATATATGAAACCCATATTTTATACCCTCAACCCCTTTCTTTTTTGGTAGTTGAAGGAAAAAGATTTATTTTTTACTTGTCTTTTTTCGTTTATGAGCTTGTCAACTCCGTTGCTTTTATTACTTTTTTAAAGCTACTTCTAATTCCTCGAGTTGTTTTGCCAGTTATTTCCATTATTCTTGAATTTGTTGTTGTTGTTCTTTATATTCTAAAAGAATGTAAATGGCTCATAATTCACATTGTTAATGAACCATAATTTATAGGTGATCAGAAGCGTGTTGACAGGTGTATTGGATGTAAAGCCAGGTAAAATTCTGGCCACCGACAAAGACTCAATCAATGCTCCTATACATTACGCATTTGTGAATGGAACCCCAGCATCTTACTTGTCCTACTTTTTGATTGACGGTCAAACAGGTAATTGAGGTTTTCCATTACAAAAGTCTTGAAATTAAATGCTTGTGGTGGGCAAAAAAAATTAACCATAAAACCACACTTGTTAACATTCTATTATAATAGCCTGATCCCCAATGATTTTTCTGTTTTTCTCAGGAATTGTCAGACAGATCAGGCCGATCGACAACGATCAAGAAACAACATTTGAGATTTACCTTAAGGTAACCCCTTTTGCAGTTAGTACTAATTGTGTGTGCCTATCTTTTATTTATGTTATTCATTCCTCCTTTACTTATGAAACTTTAAGAATAATTGGCTTGCATAATGAGTTATTTATGCATTCTTATCATCCCGTATCACAAAATATTTTGATAAGGGTCCACCTGTTTCTCACCATAATAACTATCACTGCTAATATGTAATGCTATCGTTAAAAATTTAGGCCACGGAAGTTACGGAAGCAAGACGATCAGCTTATGCCAAGCTGGTGATACTTGTCAAAGCCCTCAACTCTCATCCTCCCATTATCCAATCCAACTCTTTAGTTGGTTATGTGGACGAGAATTCTGCTGTGGGCACTCCTGTTTTGTCGTTGGCAGACAACCAACCCATACATTTTACAGTTAGCGATCCTGACTTGGTAAGATTGCAATTTTTGTGCAGTTTTAAAAAAATTGAACTTTTTTCGCATTTCAAAAATAAAGTTTTTTCCAGTCAGAAATGATGATGAGATGAAATTATGTATAGAAATGGTTTTTTGTTCTTGGTTGGTGGTGCGGTGGTGGTGTAATAAGCGTAAAAGTTATAGCGATTGAATTGAATGGCAAGCCGTGAAAAACTGAAATACCAACACCAGTCCTAAAGAGATGCTGAGCACATAATAACGATTTATCCACAAACTGTCCTCATCTCATTACGATGATTATATTATGACATGTTTATACCATAAACTTTTCCAATCTTTCTTTTCTGGCACATAATTCCTTTTTTATTTAACTTCACTTCCATATTATTATGTTGTGTTTATTCATAAATCCAATCCTACGCTTATTACGTTCGCTCGGACTAAACCATCCACAAGTTCATTTATATATATTATGTACTGTATACTGCTTTGACTTGAAGTCGTGATAGCTCGTGATGAAAACGGTGCTTTATGAGTGTGTATCTTATAAAAAATCATTTTAGACACCGAATGACCCTAAGCCGGAATATCATTATGAGCTAACTACATCGGGCTTCAAAGTGAATGATGATGGAATTCTTGTCGTGGCTGACCAACATTTGGATAGAGATCCACCAAATCCACCTCAGCTTCAGTTTCAGGTTTTTTTTTATATACCTACCTTTTCTTTTTCATGAGTTTTTAAAGTCATATTTCTTAAAATTCAATATTATATTGCTTTATTTTTATTACAAAAAAATGCACTACTCAAATTGCTTTAAAATCGCCTTACATACTTACTTCTTCCCGTGTAATCATAATCACAATAATAGCCATCATAATATTAGTACCCTGAGAGAGAGAGAGAGAGAGAGAAGGAAAGCTCGACATAGAGAACATGTAATACACATTACCTCACTCACTTCACATAATTTTGCAGTCAGCCAAAAGCTTGCAACTTTGTGTAGCAGCTCAGCCAGGATAGTTTGGTTAACTGCTAAAATGTTGACGACAAAGCACAGTTAGGTTGTAGCTCACGAGTTCACATTACCTCAGAGCCTGAAAAAGATTTTCAGGTGTGATTAGCTCTGTGTACAAAACCTTTGCTATTATTTCAAAAGTACAAAAACACATTCATGTGTGATATAATATAACAACTATCTGTACTATAACTTGATGTCTGCACAATCCAAACATTATGCTAATAGGTGTGAGGTGCATAATATGCAATTTAGGGCTTAGTTTGTAACGCAACAAAGTTTAGCCGGAGAGTTAAGTTGGGATGAGACTCTCATAATTTCTGCGGAAAAGGTTTACTCTAACGAAATGAATGGAAGGTTATGTTATGAATGCAAGCTGAGTAGTCGTACGCACGAAACATTATGGGAACGACCCGAGGTAAACCTGTATTTTGAATAATTTTTCAGTGAAACAGAAGATTGGTTCAATTTATGAATTGGTTTTTTCTTCAAAGATTATTTCCCTAATGAGTATATATGCATAAGTAAAGGGAAGACTTCATCCGAGTTTTAGGGAAAATGTTTAAAGTTGTGGCAAAACCGGCTGTCATTTTTTAATACTATAATTTGTAAATGATCCAAAAATGATTACCCCAAATGAGTCGGCGTTTGCTTTTAGTGCATGTTAACACATAGTTACTTACGCTATCAAAGATTTTTATGTAATGTTTCTCCCTGATAGATGATTGCCCGAGAGGTTGGTGACCAGCACGAGACATCCAGTTCAACTCCTCTAGTCATTTTGGTTCATCTCAAGGTAAATCCTCTCGTTTATTATTTCCTAATTGAGCTTCATCATCAATCAGCCCTCCACAACTAACTAACGAAACACAGTAATAATATATATCCGGAATTTTTGAAAATTTTTGTGCAGGATAAAAATGATAACAGTCCATTTGTGCGTCCTTTGCATACAATTATAATTCCTGGTGGAGGGGATGGCCGTCGGACTATATTTCAGGTAAATTTGCAGAACACATATAGCATAATCAAGTGATGCGTTGTGATAACTCGATTCAATTGCATCTATAGCCTGTCATGAAAAATTCTCGTAATCTCCATGTTTTCTGCAGAGCTGTGATTTTGCAAATAATGATGAGCCTGCTTGAATCTTTGAAAAATATTTGTTTTTACCCAAGTCTAAATTCAACAAAGCTTACAATCATTGTGGCATAAACCACATAATCAAGGATCGGATCCTCCCTCCCATTGCAACAGAAACAAAGCAACTCGCCTTCAATAATATGTTGTATGGTTATTTCGTGACTAATCATAAAAGCAATAACGTCCAACCCCATTGGTTATATGCGCTATCGAAAAATTAAATCAGAAAAGTACTTAAATGAGGGGAAAGTAAAGCACACACAGCCACACAATTTAATAGGTTTCTAATGATATGCAAGCTAAAAGTCATGTGCTGGGTGCACTCATGCAATCAAAAACAGTGCAAAACTTGAGCCAAGCTACAATAATGAAGAGTGCTAGGCGAGCTTCTACATAATATTCTCAACAATCCTGAACTATTGAACCAGCCAAGTTTATAGGGATTTTTAGTGACAATAAAACAATATCGAAACCAGGAAGTGGAGATTACGAGAGTATGATTTCTAGTTAACCGTTCATTAATAACTAGGCTTAGCATTTTGCAGCAGTATGTACTTCAAATTAAATTGATGGATAAGATATAGCAGATGTGCATAATAATTTAAATCATGCATTTGTTTTGATAGGTTGAAGCGGATGACAAAGACGAGGGAGACAATGCCAAGCTGCAGTTTGCCATCACACATGTTTCAAACAATGGGACAAAACGATTTATGGTCCATGAGAAAACTGGTGCTGTGGATGCTGTGGGGAAGTTTAATACAGGAGAACATTTCAGTATAACTGTTCAGGTGAGCCGAACGAATTAGAACTGAACCAGTTTATGAAAGTTGTTTTGGCATTTTATATAAAATTTCTGGTAAACTTTTACCGAACAAAACAATTTTGGTTTTGATGCTCGAATCCTTTGTAAAAAACTGAAATCTGAGTCACACCCAAAAAAAGAATGGACAGGGTATGGGGTAATGAGAACGGAGTATTTCCGGTGGACATGTGGAGATTTTTACTTGAAAACGTTTTGTTGGATTAAAACTGAGCTTACATTTCTGAATTGAATACAACGTTGATGAGGATGATGATGATGAGTTCAGAGAGATTCAGATTTCATAAAAATGTAAAATCAGAAAGTTTTTTTCTTTTTAAAATAATGACAAAATGAATACATTGAATGAATACACTGTGTAAAATGGAAAGCAACAGAACTCCTAACCGCGATACACCGACACGTTCACCGGTGTTAACAAAACATTCCATAATTGGTGATCTATTGTGGATCCACATCAATTTTAGGCAACGGATGGTGGTGGCCGCAGCTCTCAAAGGATTGTTGAGGTTAACGTCATAGACGGTCCTAATCTCAAAGCACCGGTATTCTCTCAGCTCGTTTATGATGTTGGTGTAAGCGAGGGAGCGTCCATCGGGGCGGAAGTCATTACCTTGGAAGCTAGAGATCCGGAAGGGAAACCTGTTATCTATGATATTGTTGCTGGTAATGAGCTGCAACATTTTACCATCGGGAAAAACACGGGCATACTATCAGTCAATGGTCAGCTTGACCGAGAGGATTTAAGCCGATATAGTCTGGTAAGTCATTATTATAAAAACCTAAGCCCTTTAATACGCAGCTACCTACTTTCTATTATGACTCCACTCGACTCTCTGCTGCTTCAATGCAACGCAGATTCTTGCGTCTATCAAAAAAGTCTCATTGAATTCAAACCAGATTTTTTTTCACTAATGATCCTCATCCTCACTCTCATCCCACAAATTTATTCATATAACGGAAAATGAGCTAGAAGCATGTATGTATGTATTTTTAATGTGGACCACATCATCATTTTTTGCAATCTCGAATAATCTTGCAGAATATCAAAGCGGCAGATGATGGAGGTCTTCACTCTATAGCTACTGTCAATATCCGAGTAATCGGTAATCTACTATTCAAAATATACATGTTTATCGAGCAGTACAAAGTGAAGGAAAAATTAACTAAAGAAATGAATTTCTTTTTTAAACATTTAGATATTAATGACAAAAACCCTCAATTCCTAAATTTACCATATAATTACAAAGTCAAAGAAGGACAACCTGGAAAACTTATAGGAAGAGTTGAAGCTAAAGATGAGGACGAAGATGTTAATGGAGAAATTCGTTTTGAGATACCAGATAACTCACCCTTTAACGTAGACCGAATTACCGGAGAAGTTTCAACGAAAACAGCATTGGATTATGAGAAACAGAAGGTACATTATGTTGTTGTAACTGCAAGGGACAACTCTCCAAGTCCTCGCATAGCTACTGCCACAATGACAATCGCTATCGAAGATGTTCCCGACACCGAACCAGTATTCAATCGTTTTACGTATGAAGTCAACATTCCTGAGAATCTACGTAACTCTAAAGTTACTCGAGTTGAAGTATGGAACGCCATTATCATTATAATTTTGCTTCAAATTAAAGTCTAGTAATATTAGACATGCTTAACGGTAAAAATATATATAATGTGTGTTTAAACATAGGCCATGGATCCAGATACAGAGAAACGCATCACATACTTTATTAAACAAGGACCGTTTGATAAGTTCAACATTGATCCCATCACAGGGGACATTTACACCACGCAAGGTTTGGATTATGAACGGAATGCCAAGCATGTGCTCATAATTGGCACGGAGGAAAATGATAGTGGGAATCTCGGCTCTACGACCACTGTGAGTTAATATATAGCGTAGTAATGTCTTCCTTTTCTGTGTTCACTTCACTCTCTGGTTTTCATTTTTGGGCATCACGCTAATCATATTTGCACGCAATCTTCATCACCTTGTTTGATGTGATTTTAATAGGTGATAGTAAATGTGGTTGATGAGAACGATGTCCCACCTATCTTTAACGTCGTCCCACGGCCGATTCGGTTGGATGATACTTCACATGTGGGAATGGTCATCACCAAATTAGAAGCCACAGATTCAGATGGAACTTCGCCATTTAATAAGGTAAACTTAATGATGAATGTGCGTGATTATGTGCTTACAAGTTTGAATTTTTCTCATCATTTTTTTAACTTTTACCCAAAGGTAAAATATGAAATTACCGGACGAGGAAAGGCAGCCAGATACTTTGATGTCAATCATGATACAGGAGAAGTTTCGATTAAGGATGACCTTCGGAAAGAGATGGACACGGAATATCATGTAAATACGTTATTGATGGTCTAAAGATGTGATTTAGTTCTGTATCACATTATAGTAAACCAACATATTTACTGAATATCCTAACATTTTTTATAGATTGATGTACGAGCTTATGATTTGGGAGAACCTCAACTGAGCTCAGTTGCTACAGTCAAAGTCAATGTGGATCATGTAGCAACTGTGGCTCCAGATGTAGGGGTTGGATTTTCAGAAACTGAATATTCTGTGGATGTCCTCGAAAGTGCTGTTGGTGGTACTTTGTTGAAGACACTTGTAATAATTAATAAGCAAGATGAAATCATACCGATTGAATGTCAGATTATTAGCGGAAATGAAGATGGTAAGCTGAAGCCTATTTTTTAACCAAAAAATCTCAAATACACTTCACATTTCAAGTTTCAAGGAACCCCGAAATAATCGTATTTGCACTAATTCGCAGGACTGTTCACCCTCCGAGTAAATAAAGATAGGAATTGCGAGCTTAAATTGACAAGAACCTCCTTGGATCATGAGAAAGTGCCAGAGTATTTAGTTCAAGTCAAGTTACTCACATTGCCCGGTGTTATAAGCAAGAAGAATTCGCAGGTCAAGATCAAAATCCGAGTGGTCGACGAAAACGATAACAAGTAAGGATCCAAATACAGAATGATTAACCAGTTAAAACCTTGAGAGTTGTTGCTAAAGTATGAATTTTTTTATATGTATAATAGACCCGAATTCCAGTTTCCTGATCATCAGAAAATTGCACGAGGAAAGAAACTTTATGGGGCAATCTCAGAAGATTCACAAATATCCACTTCAGTTATCCAAATACGTGCTGAAGATAAGGATAGTGGCACTTTCCATGAAATTACTTATGAACTCGAAGCAGAGAACGATTTAGCACGATCATTTTTCACGATTGATTCAAAATCTGGAATTGTTTCAAATACACGAACTTTGGATGACGTCTCACCTGCGCTTCTCCCATTCCGCTTAACTGTGTCTGCACGGGATAACCCAAAGGGACCTACTTCTGCGTCTCAGATCTCACAAATCCCATTAATTGTTAACATTATTGGCGAGCCACATCGCATGGTGTTGATTATCCAAGGTACAACTCCAGACAAGGTCAAAAGTAAGGAAAAGGATATCCTCGAAATTCTTCAGGATACCTCCACACTCATAATTGGAATCGAAAAAATCTCTGCCCATCGCTATCTAACGGACAATGGAACATTGGATTTGGATTCCACTGCCACCGATGTTTGGTTTTATGCAGTGGATCCTATCAACGACCACATTCTGGATAGGGAGCATCCCAAAGTTACAGACACAATCATGTCACGTGAAAGTTCAAAGGGCATCAGCTACTACGTATCAAGTTCGCTTGGAGTACGAGCAACTGAAGTTCGAAAGCCCATAACAAGAGCCCCTCTACCACCAGCTCCAGTTGGTACTTTGGAAAGTGAGCAACAATGGGCAGCGTTCCCAGCAGCTTTAGTCGCTCTTGCTTGCCTCATCTTCATTGTGAGCTCAGCCGGAATCTGCTTTGTTTGTTACAAATGGTCGAGATACAATGCGTACAAGAATCAAATGCAACGAATTGTAGTTCCACCAAGAAGTTATGAGCCTGTCTATGTTGACCACAGTCCCAGTTTAAAACAGTATGAAACACAGGTATGGCTATTTTTAAAATAATTAATTTAGTATTCGAGTAGATCTACATCACCTTCAATTTTATCATTTCTTCTTAAAGGTTTTAAATATGAGAGTACAAGGAGACGAGCTGGACATTGACGATTCAGATTTACAAATGGATTTAAATCTCAGTCGTAATCACATGTACATGGACGGATCCACAACGGGTTACAACTCAAGAGATTCACTAGTTGGTTCACAATGTAAGTTAAGTTTGAGGTGTATGTATGGTTTTCACGAATGTAAATTTGAAACTTGCTCATGTCTTTAACAAAAAAAACATTGGCACAACTTCCACAGGGAGAAGTAGCAGTCCGAGTTCACACGCTGGAGGCACACGTCCAGCCAGTGATGTATCTCCATCATCATCAAAAACGCCCATTCTCAAAACCTTCCAGACGCGACAGCTTGGATCTGGAG
Organism: Orchesella cincta; assembly: GCA_001718145.1. Lineage (NCBI taxonomy): Eukaryota > Metazoa > Arthropoda > Collembola > Entomobryomorpha > Orchesellidae > Orchesella > Orchesella cincta. The sequence continues at coordinate 116,067 of LJIJ01000127.1, forward strand.
ACAAATCTGAGCCTTCCATCGTCAACCCAATATATGAGAGGTGGGACTAAAAGTAAAGAAATATGAAACATTCGCAGAATGCCCCAAAAATAACAGTTTCTTACAACGTTAACCCTTCCGTCTATACTTTCTCTTTCTATAGGTCAGACGACGATGAGATGTCAATAAGTTCACAAATCAATGACAATGTTCACTTTAGAGGAAAACGAGACTATGCAAGAAAACCAACCACAGAGCTCTAAATTATTATTTACCTGTAATGTATAATAATCCTAATTTTTAGTAACTTTTCGGATTCATCCGGAACGCGTCTCTTGTTACACCTTACCTGCACTCCTCCACATAACATGAGTACATTTTTGAAAGATAATGTTTTACTTGTGTGCATATAAATGCTTTTAAAGCAACCCTTTAATTAGTATAAGAACCTAAATATATAGTCAGTCAGGCCATAGAGGACAATCTTACTCGTTGTCTTTCATGGTTTCCACACATCATTTGTAAGAAAATGCCATGTTGTTTGTTTTATACATAACATATATATATTATATTTACTGATAATTATATCATACACAGGCTACACTTTTATAATAATGTACGTATGTATGGGTTCGTTCGTTTTTTACTAATTAGCTTTAAGTAAGTCTTTGGGAAATGTGCATGAAAATACTGAATATATTATACAGAACAAGGTATGATAAATAAAGAAACTATAAAGGAATAAACTTTGCATTTACAATGAAAATACATATAACAAACCCCACTCATTGCATTAGTTCAAAGTTCATATAAAATCAAGCGAAATTGGTATAAATATATTTCCAAACCAGTAGCAAATTGGCTTTGGATTTAGTCGTGAAATCACGAGGACTCAAGCACATACGCACTTTTTTGGCTTTTTTTCCTGAAGAAAGTATGCAGCATTATAGCAAAGCCAAAGCGGAAGTTGCATTTTTATTCTTCTTGAAAGGTTTTTGGCATTTCCTTCGGAACAAAACTGTGACAAGGTCGCTCGCAGTCGTAGTGACAACTCACAATCCAATATCTTCGTGTGGGGCTAAAAGAATCATAAGCGTTGGTGCATTTTATTATGCACAGTGAAATATACCGTCACCCAATGGAAGCCGCTGAGTCTTGAGCGACGGTGATTTTACATTATGCATTTATATACCTTGTGACGACAATACATTTAACCCTTTTGATCGGATATTCTTTAAGGCATATGTTATATGTGTACATATATTAGTAGTATAGCTATTCAATAACACGACATGTGGAACTGTCAATACGCCCATTCATGAAGTGCACTTGATATGACCACAAATTCTTTTTAAATTACACGAAATATTTCAATCTTATCAGGTGAGCATAATGTAAACAATGATATTCAAAACAAATCACTTCTGTCTTTTCAGAAAGTTGCCCACTTCCGATTGATTGGTGGTGATTAGTACTGTAATTAGTAGCTAATATTCACTTGATTGATAACTCTCTTGAGTTTTTTATGATAAAGGCGACAAATGTCGTACTTGATTTTGATTCAAATTGTTTGAAAAAATGTTGAATATTGGTTTGAAATTGTGTTTTTATTATTAAAAGACATACATAATGGATCTGGATGGTTTTGATGACGCCTTTGGAACAAATGAAAATGGGAGTGGGCCCCCACCAACTAATGGGAATGGAGTAGAGGAGTCAGATCCCGCTGCAGATTTTTTAGCTCGAGAACAATCCAACTTGGCTGGGCTGGAGGATGATGTTCTCTCATCGTCCCCTGTCGCAAATATTATAACAAATGGGAATGGTCTTTTAGACAGGTCAGCTTCGCCTGACCTTGTTATACCTTCGGGGGATGATGATAATCTGAGACCAAGGTCTCCCTCGCCGACAGTTTTCAGTCAAAGTGTTTTTAGCGAACCGAGAGAGGAGCCTGAGAAAATAAGGATTTGGAGAGAAGAACAGAAAATGAGATTAGAGGAGAAAGGTTGAAGCACATTTTAAAATATTATGATAGTTGAATAACTGTTGATATTTTGGAGGGCCCCTGGTCTGATTATCTTGATGATTGTAATTACTTAGATCGCGAAGAGGAACTGAAAAGGGAGGAGTTGAGAGAAGCTGCCAAGAAGGAGCTTGAAGATTGGTACAAGAGTCATGAGGAGCAACTTATCAGCAACCGTAAAGCAAACAGGTATTTGAAGCTGAAAGCTGAACCCCAATTCCACGAATTTAATTTAATCTTCCGTGAAATTATGACTTAACTTGAAGAAGTTATTGTAAACGCTAATGCCAATGAATGATTTGAAGTTTCATTACATTCTGCATGTTTTAAAGACAGTGCTCGCCGGTGGCAATGATACTCTATTATGATGCGATTGCAAGCAAATTGTTTTCGCTAATAATTTACAATGTTAAATTAACCTCGATGTTTGATAAGTATAACTTTGTTATGCTATGGGATGAATGAGTTCGGTGTGACCGGATTGAAAGAAGTTCATTTACAATTTCAGAATTTATTACTGTTAATGTTTGTAAATGTACGTTATGTGAACGATACTAAAATTCTTCTGTTATTGATTCATGTCTGTTTCATGCTTTCCTCTCTCTCTGTGATGTTTGATTACTATGAATATTCGTGACATGCCAAAAATCAGGGAGGCATCCAAGTAAGCAGCAGAAACCAATAAATTAGTACATACTAGATGGAGAAATTTTTTTACCACAAATTCAAAATTTCGAAACTAGTTTAGATTCTTAGAGATGCAGTTAGTATTGTACCTGTTAATCGGGTTTGTTTTTTGTCTTGTGTCACTTTAAATTATTTACTGTTTTTGTTGTGCAAAAATAAGTTTTTTATTACTATTAGCTAGGATTAAATTAAGACCCAACCAACACTCACAATCAGTCCTACCTAGTTTAAATTCAAACCTTGTTTGTTACTAAACTCATTGTCGTATTCTCCAGAGACCTTCAGACAATGTGAGACGTGACAGATATGTACCCTTCTTACGTAGTACATTGGATTTGCAATAGTAAAGGTTTAGAAATAGTAGTACCCAATCCAGTAGTAGTAGTGTAGTGAGTAATGAAGCACTAAATGAACATTGATATGCTTTTAATTAACGAACTACATTTCCCTGTTAGCTTATTGCTGGTAATTAGAACTCCTCAAGTACTATTAAATTAAACAATAATTAAATTATTAGTAGGAAATACGTAATATAAAGCAATAGTTTATGAAGTAGCTCCTAGTCAAGTGTTTTCTATGCTATTGCTATGCTGTAATAATAGTCATTTTCAAAAGTAAATCAAGCTTATCTGCCTTGTAAGTTTAAAAAATTCAATTGAGAATGCATTGCAGTTGTGCTTTAGTTATCTGATGTTCTGATGTATATGTTAATATGTGGAATGAATGGTGATGGTTTTTGGTTTGGGTAACTTGGCGTTTGGTCTACTTTAAAGTTAATTAGTTTGCATGTAGTTTTGTAGTTGTGCATGTGAAGCATAATATTCGTTAGTTAGTATTGTAAATTGTAACGTCCGATTACAACGTAACAGATATATCTGAGATAATGACATTTCATTTTAATTTAATTTAACAGAAATGCTGAGAAAGAGTTGGTCGCCGAAACAGAGCCCATAGAGCCAGGTTCTGAATGGGAGAGGATTGCTAAACTCTGTGATTTCAATCCTAAGGGCAGCAAACACTCCAAGGATATCTCAAGAATGCGTTCCATTATTCTGCAGTTGAAGCAAACCCCACCAATCAAGCGACAACAATGATAGCGAGTTTGAACTAGTGCCACTTGTTGCTGCATAAATATTATTCAATTTCATTCAAAGTTGAAAGTTCAACTTAAATATTATTATGTATCTTTCATTATTAGAATGTGATGTATTGGTATGCTATTTATATTAACTGTACGGTGCAGCGAATAAAAGAGAAACGCCAAAAGAGTTATAATACAATTCCAACATGTAATTCACCCTTTCCGTCATAATTACCAATCAGACTTTTCATATTACTACTTATCCATGTTAGTATGTACTTAAGCCTTTTAAATCTTTTTAATTTAGCCATAATGACTAGCTGCCCACCTTTCATTTGTACAAGAATAGATTAGGTCACTACCATTTCCAGTTTATACATGTTTCATTTTTCTCAGAAGCTTTCTATTTCAGTTTTTACCCTTTAAGCCGTTGTTTCCATTGTTCAACCCAATAATATCTTTTGCCGCAATGCTGTATTTTAGTCACGGATCCCTGTTGAGTTTCTCAACCCTACAATATTATGTGTAAAACTCATTTGCAGCTTGTGGTGGTCTTCGTCTCATAAAAATACAGTACTTTTGGGATCACATCAGATTTTTTTACCAAGCGAGATGAAGACCCACTATGTACATAATATACTTCCTCCTTCTTCTTCCTTACAACTTATGTACTAAATATTTTTTTCGTATTCGTATATTCATATATATGGCATTTTTGTGCTCTACTCTACTCTTCTCATACATCTAAAAAGACCTAAAGGGAAAGCAGGGCATCGAGACAAATCTCTGCTTCTCCTTCATCCTTTCTGCATAATATTTAGGTACATAGCTGTTCTTTCGTGTACGATACGAACGAACCAAAGGAAAGGGGACACAAATATATAAATACCAAAGCCAAAAAGGCAAAATGTTGAATGTACTGTACTTTGTTCGTTTTTATGTACGCAGTAGAGTTGTATAAAGAAGTCCATAAAATAGTTGGAACCACTACCACCACACCACCTACCCGCCATATTCTTTCGTTGCCGCAGTACTGTAGCTCATCCTTCATTCCGCATTCTGGTGCATGCCGTGCCGTAACACAACGACTCAACTTACTCACTCACTCAACCCATTAAATTGGTTTGGTGCTGGTTCGTGGCCGTTTTCTTCCTTTGAGTGAAACTCAATCAAAAATATTTAGGACTAGTCTTTTTTATTTTAGAAAGTTGATTTTAACTGTTTTTAAAACATTTGATAGTTTTTAATACGTTTAGTTGTTAGTTTCTGGACAGTCAACTACTCAAGTAGTAGTTGAATTCGCCCCCTTCTATAAAGGTAGGTTTTTGTTTAAAAAAGATGCCTAATTTTATGGGTGTTTTTGATTTTCAATATTTTGGTTTCGTTTCTGAGAAATATTTATGGTAGCAGCTGTTTGAGCTGTTGGTAGTTTTTTTAGTGAGAATCTGAAGACCATTTGCTGGTTTTTTTAGTGATTAATTTTTTGGTAGAAATATTTTTCAAGGGAGATTTGGTAACGCCTACTACTACTAGTACAACTAGTAGGTTTTGATTGGGTTGTGTCTTGAATTAAAATTAATTTATAATTTTTCTTTGTAGGACGGTGGCTTTTTTTTATTTGTGTAAACATTTCGGAGTGTGAGCTCTGATCCGATTTGAATCTGGAAAATTCGGTTAAAAAAGGTAGAGGTGGTGGAACTAGCAGCGAAATGAGTTTCACATATGGAAGACCTCCTCCCAAAATTGAGGTAATTTTATTAAATTATTCTTTTAAGCAGTTTGATTGAATATTATAAAATTGGTAGCATTATTAAATAATTTATTGATGTAATTTTTTTAAATTAGGGGATGGTGTCACTGAAGGTGGATAATTTGACTTATCGCACTACCCCGGATGATTTGCGTCGTGTATTTGAAAAGTATGGGGATGTTGGTGACGTTTATATTCCAAGGGATCGTTGGACCCGTGAATCTCGAGGGTTTGCTTTTGTGAGGTAAGGAAATAGACGCGTGGCTTTAGTTACTGTAGAGTAGGTATTGTCATTATTTTTTAATGCACATTCCTTAGATCCACTTTTGTCTCAATCGAAGGTGAATGAGTCATAGGTGTGCGAAAATAACTAGCTTGAAGTAGTGATTGAATTTGGATCGCAGTTGGTGGAAATTATGATATCAGGTCCTCGTTTTTGAGGATATGATTGTTTATGTTCCACCACTGTGAAATGTCCAGTTTCATTCTATGAAAACTTACAATTCTATATAATATAGGAAGAAGCAACTATCATCATACCGTTATATTTCTAACAATTTATTATTTAAATCAAAGGTTTTATGATCGCCGTGACGCTGAGGACGCAATGGAGTCTCTTGATGGTCGTGTTCTAGATGGAAGGGAACTTCGCGTTCAAATGGCAAGGTAGAAGCAGGACATTTTCGGAGTGTTACAGTCCCTGTCCTCGTTATTATGACGTACTACGTTCTAATTTAATGATTGTTTTAAACCCATCATACAAGCAGATATGGACGACCACAGTCACCTCATGGGCGCAGCTCTCGCAGACGTTCTGGATCCCGAGATCGTGATCGTGGTCGCAGGCGTCGTAGCCGTTCTGGAGATAGAGGCGGCGGTCGTGGTGGTGGTGGCGGTGGGGAGCTGGTGGCGGCGGCGGCGGTGATCGAAGAGAGCGTACTTCTCGGAGGTATTATTATTTTAAACATTTCATATGCTTTGGGTGTAGTCTGCTAATAATAAATCTTAACATGACATGTCTGTTTGAATTGATATTTTAGATCACGCTCCAGGTCAGCTTCTAAAGGAAAAACTGATCGCTATAGGTCCAGATCACGCTCTGTTTCGCCCAAAAGATCTAAGAGGTATGTGATGTTAATTGCTTAATCTTTTATATAAGAACTATTTAGGAAAATTAAAAGAGATCCAGTTATTTCAATGGAAGCTTTGTAGATGTTACATGAGTATAATAATAGTAGGGCATGTCAAGCTGAAACATATTGGCATTTAAGAATTTACAATTGACTTGATAACTTCATTTCAAATACATTTGTAAAAGCATTAAGGATTTTCTTGATACTAATTTGGATTTTACATAATGGTTACAGAGATTCCAAGGATCGAGGAGGAGGAGAACGAGAAGGACGCCTAGGGGATCGAGAACGATCCAAGGATAGATCGCGGTCCCGATCAAAATCAAGATCAAGGTCTCCATCATCTGATAATTAAATGTTAACTTACTCCTGAAATTGAGTTGGAAGTGGCACTTACACATCGCAGTTTATTGGTGTCATGGTGTGGTGTGAAACCGATGTCATTCTTGGACATTGGTTTATGTACAGAGCTACTTGTAAGTAGCCATTGCTTCAATAATTTCGATAAATTGTTAAGTTAGATAGTTAGTTAATGTTTGTTCATGTTACTCTTTCTTTCACCGTATAGGTATTTGCGAATTGCAATATAGCACGCCAATTTTTCACTTTATGATACCTTAGTACGTAAGAAAATTCAAAAAAAAGTGGAGGAAAAATTGATTGTAAATAGTGTAGTGTGCAGAATTTAGAACTAGAGATAGGGTAATAATTTCGTATGATATTAAACGATTGTGTTGTTATTGAATATTCAGATGCTGTATTGCTGTAAAGTAAGCTGTTTTGGTGAGGTGACCCACGATTGCAGTTTGCAGTGATGCGGTTCTTTGGTGGTTGGGTGGTAGCAGTTTTCAGAACTTACCCATGTGAAGTTCAAGTTCATACTCAGAGTTATTGGAGTAATCGCGAATCCCCGACGTGTTTGCAGATGCTATTGGCATGCAGTGGGGGTTGTTGGTGTACATATACGAGAGTTGCTGGTTCGCTGTACGGTATGCAATGCATTATTTCTTAGCTAAGCGTCATATCTAGGCGGTTAGCTGTTATTTCGTGTTAGTCTCTGTTTTTTTGTTTATGTTGTTTTTTTTCAAATTCGAATTGCATAAGCAGAATTGGTATTAGACTTTTCCGTGTTGGTCTTTGTTTTTTGAAATCCTTTTTTTTTAAATATCGTACATCTGAATTTTTGCTTTCATCTTATTATGTCACCGAGGAGAAAATACGGAGGAAGGGGAGATTCGGATGATGCCATTTGCTTGCTGAGGACATCTCAGAGTCAGTAATAGTTGGCAGTAGTTGAGTTGGCGATTTCCAGTGTTTGATTGATGTGATATCATATCATCAGGCGAGTTGCAGTTGTTGCAGTATCTTACTTTAAATGTGTGAAGGAAAGGGGGTCTAGCTGCGCTATGCATTCTAGCAAAGTCGTTGAACGCGATTGCATCGTGGGAAGGTTGTGCGAAAGAAGTGGCGCATCAAACTGCATTTTGCTTTGAAGTTCGTGGGTTCGAGCTGGATACTTGATTGATGTTGTTGAATTTGGTATCAGATCTGTTTTTAACTATGCAGACACGTATCTATCTAGCGCAAAATAGTTGGCGTATTCGACTGTGAAATCTATGATCATCGTTTTGTTTTACACGATACACGGTAAGTTAAAACACACAAGATTTAGTGATAGATGTCTTATGTAAGGTGTATTGTATTCGTCAATTAGTTGGGTATTACATATTTTTTAATAAGTCGGAAGGTAAGCTTTGTCATATTGCGTGAAATGAAATATGAAATATTTATAATTATTATGATATTCATTATTGTTCTTGACTGTTTTAATAAACAAACACTATATTCCATATCATATTCGAGCCTCACTTGCCGTTATTTCATTTCATAATAGGCAGTAAGAAAATTTGCTTTGTATCCACTTTTCATGTAGATTGGTTCTTCTATATAAAAAACGTCTATTTTAGTAGAACTTTCATCGTATTGTGAAGCTTTTCAGCTTGACCAGAAACCATTGTATTGTAAATACCACTAAAAAGTTTTCTCTGTGTTGGTTTTCTTTTGGATCACATCCACATTTGCTGTCACACTGTATTGAGTAAGAATGTCGCATGCGTGCACACTATATAAGAGAAAGCAGAACATGAAACTTTTTGAGTAGGCTCGGCTGGAGACGTCCGTTGACTTTGTTGTTTGAGTGAGAATCGGATAGAGGCTAGTCGAAGATTGTGCTTCAAGAGAAGAGCACCAGCTCAGCGGTATATTACTCGTTTCTTCCCCATGCACTCTTGTGAAAGCAAAATACTATCAACTTCATCCGAAAGCATTCGGTTTGTTGAGGGAACACCTTCGTGTTTCTCTTTTAAAGAGAAAGCGTACTCTGATGCCAAAGCAGTTTCTTTTGAATCTTCAGTGTTAATGCACTCAGTGAGAAAGTGAGACAAAAGTTGAGTACTAATCTTCATCTGAATTCATTTTTTATTCTTTGACTTTTGTAAACGTGCATTTCTCTGTGAAATATGAAAATGGCATGAGACAGAAGGAACACATTGACCAGCAGCTCAGTGTTGTAACGTAGCTATACATACACTACTATGTGTATTAATCGCGTGAGTTGACAATGACATACGAGTTATTACAGTATGCAGATCTGTGTTTATAAGTGACTAGTCTGGGAATTAGGAGCCAGTTGATTTTAAGGTAATGTTTGAATTTTAAGCTAGATCGAATGTCAACATTTTCTTTTAGCATAGCATACTATAAATAGCTGTCATTCTTTGTGCAACATCATATAATGTATATTTGACAGAGAGGATGATAGTGAATATGTATGCTTACAGCATTCTCACAAAACCTAAAAGAAGTTTCTTAAATTGCATACACGACGGAACGGACTCCCGCTATTTCGCACAAGGCTTCTTATTGCTGCTTTCAATTTTAACTCTATTTCCAAAGTTGAAAACGGGAAATGCTCATTCAAAGCTAAAATTCAAACCGCAAAGAGTCTGTGCAAATGTGCCGTAAAGCATCGTGAATTATTTTTGTGTTCAACAGTAGCCAAAATTACAATTCATGATGTACTTATAGTACCGGTTCTGCCTACTTCCATTTTGATCGCTATCATAAAACCAGAACGCTTTTTGGAACCTCCTTTATAGTATAAATCTGACCGAAAAGTAAAAGCTGATTGTTTAAAGATAACAAGATCTCTCTCAAATGCTAGATGAAAGGGTGTATATCACACATTTGCATTCCAGATCAGTTTCAATCTTCGATAAAAGCGCATTTTAACTTCTCATAAACACTTGCATAGCTAAAACTCACTTGCATCGTTGCATCCTTTCCTTCATTCGTGTGTACCACAAGTAAGCAAGAATCAGTGTGGCAAAAGGCAGTATAACAGACTCAATGAAGCATTTTTGTAGCTATTACGCAATTTACTCACTTCCAACTCCATTCTCTGCTCTGCTCAGCAGATATTTATATTGATACAAGTTGGAGGGAAGAGAAGCAGTAAAAAATCTCGGAGCTTTTTTCTTTCACCAAACAGACAATGTGAAGACAAATGTATCATAATCATAATGTACAGAGTTATATGATATGTAATAGCGCACGTATATATCCCATACCTCGCTCACCGCGTCCAACCCGTTACTCAATCATAAACATAAAAAGGAGAGGAAATGCCATCATTACATGCACAGAAAAGTTGCTGTTATGATACGTTACATATTACTCCCCTGTGAATTAGAGAATTGAAAGAACAAGAGGGAACGTTTATGTGTGCCTGTTGCACTCAACTTGATTTAATGGATGTTTGATAGACAAGATTTTCACAATCTGATCTGATCAGAGAATGTAAAGTTACGCATAAATTAAACTTATTTTTAAACTACAACATAAAGAATTACTATTACTGCGTATGGATATTTAAGGAGGTCCAAACATGGGGCAATCCAGAATATTAAAGGGCCTTTATCTCTTGCGCGTCTTTTACCCATCCCCCCATCCAATCAGCCTCGCGTCTTACTCGGCCTACGACCTTCCCACACCCCTCGCATCCGCCTTCATAATCGCAAACCTCTGTCGTTCTTAAGTGTCAAGGGGAAACCCATGAATCGCCCTTCCCTCTTACACTCGTGCCCCGTTCACCTTCACACCGAGCACCACTCTGACACAATCTCCACTCGCCCCAGTCCCCTGGTCCTACATATCTCATTGCATAGCTCCGCCTCCAGACACTTGATCTAACATCTCCACATCCGGTGTATCGCTCTATTCCTCCCATCCCATGACGTACTATCCCTACACGTACCTTCGTCACACAACGCAATACGCCTGTGCGACAGCCGCGCTCTCGATCTCTACTGCGTCGCCATAGCATCCCAGCGCCCGCCGCGATCATCTCATCCCTAGCTTCCATCATCGCTACATCCTGCTCTCTGATCTACTCCTCTGCCTCATCCCTGCGGATCCATCGTCACACTATCTCTTCATCGTCGTCATCGTACCCTTGTCCTCCCATCCTTCTTCTTATGCGTCCTCATGGCGGCACGACCCTATGAAGAACCTCGTACCGTTCCCTCCTGCTCTATCCCGCTCCTCTCATCGCTTGCCCTCGCCGCGCTGCATCCCGTGTATACTGCGTGCTCCTGATCTATCGCTCTTCCTTACACGGTCATACCTCCTCGGCGAGAGGATTCCGCTCCGCTCGCTCCCGCTGACGTCCTCGGCTTGTGACCTATCATTCATGACATATACACTCTCTCACGTGCTCAGACCTAGATCTCTAGCATCTATCTTATTCACCGCCTGCTCGATCTGACTCAGTCGTCGGAGCCTCCCTATATCCAGACTCGATTCGCTCCTTCCTATCCCACGCTCGATACTGTCTGCTAGCTCTCACTCTTATCACACCTCACAGCTCGTGTTGCACCGCCCCTCTTGACACGGTCTCCACCCATCTCGCACGTGCCACGGTGTTCCCGACCTCCTGTCTGCCTTTCATAACCGCAGTTCACCATGAATCACTTAACGCCCTACGTGCGATCAGCACTACTCACCAGTGCCGCTGCTTGTATGAAATTCTCATGTACTCTCATAGTTCGTCCAGCCGCGGTCCCGACACCATGGCAATCCTCTGGTGTCCCGGGCCACCTGGCGCGTACCTCGCTCGCCAGCTCGCCATCCGACCTTCCTCATATATGTCTCACTCATAGTCCTCTAGAATCTTGCCCGCGTGCCAAAGTAGGTTTCAATCTTCAAGAATCCCTCGATCTAGCCCTCGGTAACCGCCCTCCGTTACAACTGTTCTCACGCCTCCTCCGTCGTCTCCCTATCTCTCGCCTCCTCGCTCGACTCAACACTTCGCCGTGCCGCTGTGCTCGCGCCATAAGTATCTTCCTGCCTCCAGCTGCATATGCACGGCCGGACGCGTGATGACCTATCCGCTACGTCTCCTGATGCGCCCGCTGCCCATATTCCCAGTCGCACGCTCACTCTTCTCGTATCGCTATCGCGTTGCTGAGAGGCTCGGCCCCTCGCCCTCTCGTCGCGTATACTCTCCCTTCTCCCTCTCATAATGTCATTCGTCGATCCTTCTTTTGGTTCGGCTCTCGCCCGATCTTTCTCTCTCGATTGGAAAATATATCATCTTGTCAGAACATATAGTGGTTCCATGAAGAAGCAGAAATGAAGTCAAGTTATAGTGTATTGCATCGTAGTGTTGGGTATTTTCAGATCTCGCAATGTGCATTTATGTAGTTGGGTCCTTTTTTTATGTTAAGACATGCATTGAGTTTTTGTTCGAATTTAATCCGCTAAATGAGATAGCCTCTGCATGCAGTCGACCACGAACCCATATCGATTCGAGTATGGAGCAAAGCTTGATTCCTCGGGACGTGTCCTTTTTTGGCCTTGCAGCTCAATACCACCGGTGACCACCGTTTGACCAGCATGTCTGTACCAGATACTAGGTACGCGCTGCGCGTTCAGACCGAGTACATAAAGATTACATCACCAAACGCACTTGTTAAAGGTTCGAAAAACGACTGCGCTACCTGGGTTGCGGCCAGCCTAGTGGGGATTGAGCTACGGTCGTACCTCAACTTATTATTTAAGGTCGTATTTAGGCTTGTGTTCACACTGAACGGGGTTTTGGGCATAAAGCTGGCGCGAAAAAGTTCTGATCGTTTCCGATACGTCTGTCTTCTCACTGTGATTAGTGAAAAATGCAGACACCCAATAATGACTTGGGAGAAAACTTTTTTTTTGAATAGCAGCAAACAAGAGAGGTGAGAAACGTACTCACAAGTAAAATGTATTTTACAGGAGAAATTTTCGTTTGAGAAGTTTGCAGACATTATATAAGTTATTTTACGTAAGCTACAACTTCATACTTTATGTATATATTCATATATATAGCTTTGCGAAGTTGTAAAAAGTACAGACTCTTTCATGCACAAAATTCGGGTTTCTGACTACATGTACTTTATCATGGTGAGAAGTTTCATAATAATTATCAAAGTTTCTTTACCTTCCCTTAAAACTAATTAAATGTTTTCATTAATTTCAAATATCTATCGAGACATTGCTTAGAATTTGACAGTTACTGTCTGTCTGTTTATTCGCTCAGCCGACCTTTGGAATTGACCAAAAGATCAGGTTCATTTGTGTACGCTTCATGTCATTGCTCACTGTGCATATATGTTATTATACTTTACACGCTACACATTCCAAGAAAATTCAACGCTAGATGAGGATATATTATTTAGTGGAATACACTCGCTATAGTTTTAGGCATGTTTACCCTACCCTAGTAGAAAGTTTAAAGATTGATAGTTCAGAGCTTGTAGCTCCTAGTGCATTACAGTGAAGCATTCGAAATAAATTCAGTTGCACACATTCATTACAATACAACCAACTTGTCATTACAAAACATGTACATTACATACAAGTTGTAAGTACGAATCTAAAGTTTTCATTTCGCATGTGTGTGGGAGAGAAACCTGTAAGCTCATGGAAAAGTATTTTATGAACACAAGTATTACAGATAGAGCAGCAGAGCAAGTGCATACCATCATATTATCCGCTATTACATGCCATCAAATACAGTAGGAAAGGATAGGAGAAAGGAAGACGAGGAAAGAGGAAGAAACTCTCTGCGCTGGTCGATAGAGAAGGGTTCTTCGTGATTCCAGGCGAAGTTTCCATGGAAATACTATTTTCTCTCTTCTCTTCCTTTCTCCGTAGTTGTTGGACTATACCGTAAGTCGAATGGTGTGGTAATACAAGTGATGTACTTTGCTTTCTATATATGAAAAGTGGTTTCTCTATACCGCACTGTTTTCCTCCATTGTATGGCAGAAGCAAAGCGAGTAACGGGTGTGTGTGTGCGTATATTGTGTACAAAATGTATTAGGTTGATAGTTCCACGAAGCCTTTCCTACCAAATATACTCTTTCCTCCTCATCTTCATCTCCACTTTCTCCACGACTCTTGCTTTCATTGCGAGCACACGCTACTCGATCCTCTCATACCAAAAAAAAAGTTTCCATTAAAAAATGAGTCTGACTGGGTTGGCTGGCGTTACCCAAAAACTACGGCTACTCCTTGCCATTGCTCACTGTTATGTATGCTTGTAATAATGCTATGCCATGATGAGGTAGATCGTGTTTTCCTCTTTCGATTTCCTCAACTTTCACCGTACTTACGTACTCCGATTGTAATGGCAATATGGAATGGAGTAAAGTTTTGTAGCCTCCTGCCTGCCTAGGAATCTAGTATTGAGCTCCCACTACAAATCTTTCTTCTGCCAACAAGGGATCCTCTCTCTCTCTTGCACGGCCAAAGTTAAAAGCTTAATATTATATGTACTAGATATGCTCGCCAAAGCTCACCAAAGGCAATAGACATCTTTGGATTTGTAAGTTTTCCTACTGCGTTTAGAATAATAGCGGAGGTTTTTAGAAGAGAGGAGAGAAACGAGGAATGTAGCTTTAAAAAAGGTTAAATTTCATAGCATGCATATCCACATACGTTCTGCTTGTGTAGATCGTAAGATTCTATGTGTATTCCCCAATCATTTCGACTTTCTCCAAGCTTCAGTTTTCTCTAATGCTCTGATATGATATGAGTTTCAGCAACTTGTGAGTTCGTTGCCTTTGAAATATTACCGACAAAACTCCTTGCTATGTACGAAAGAAGGTTAAAGAGCATAATTCAACCTTCTTTTTTATAGATTTGTTGTGGGAAAACTCTAATGTTTGTTTTCATACAGCTGTCATCATATGAAATACATATGTATTCATTTAGGAGTTGCATAAAAAAAAAGACATTTTTAGGTTGGTATGATGTAAAGCACGGATCCATTCAAAAGTCAGGATACTTATCCTTGAAATCGATAATAGCTACTTTTTTACTGTCTCTTTGCGTCATGCATGTCATCAATTTAGCCCTCATTTCAAATATAACAAAATAAAAGGGGTAATGAAATACTCTACACGTTTAGACAAAGGTTAGGCTGATGTCTCCTCTCATTTGTTCCAATTTGGCAGGAAAAGAAAATTCACGGGATAGAGTTTCTATTGCCAGATAAAAGAAAATTGAGTAAGTGCTAAATCCAAAAGAAACCCTCCCATTTCCTTTCTCACTGGTTGATTCCCAAAATAATACGTTGTGGTAGGACGAGGAGCGTAGAAAGCGGATGTGGGGATGCTAAAAATAAAGTCAAGGTAATACAAGGGAGTAAATTTGCGTTCGCTCATGATTACGAGCAAGAGATCATTAAAGGAGACAACCTTGATGGTGCATACATGTAGAATGGAGAAACTCGCCTTGATTTTGTACCAGTTTACTTTATAGTCGGTTTATGTCATAATAAGGTGTTGGCAAAACATTACCTATTATGGTCATCATTACTGTGATTTTAAGATGCGTCAGAATGGCATGACCCTCACCTTTCCCGTGAAAATTAGACTGTTTCCGCCCGTGTCTGCATGCCATTATATCCCAAAATAACTGCTATCAGAACGACACACCCTTTCCGATATTTTTAGCACAGCGCGAGTCAAGTCTTCTCACTCAATCATCCTGTTACTCCCAGCTTCTCCAGCTGAGGCAAACACTTTGATCTCTATCATCATATATTCATGCTATATGAGCTATTGTGTAAACGGAATGGAGCAGAGTTCAGACTGAATGTGAGTGTGAGTCAGCTTAACCCGAGTGTGAATGATAGACGTATTTATATAACCTAGCTTAATATTTACGTACTACGTGTCATCATCATTACTATTTTATTGTCATCCGCATTCTTGTCGTTACCACCTAATGTATATCTACACCGACCCACATGCTCATGTCAGTTTTTCTTTTCAGAACCAGGTACTGGGGACTGGGTGCTGTGGTAAAATGGAGTGTCAAAAAGCATAATATGACTTGGGGTTAAATGCAACGGACTAAAATGCTTCGAATAAAAAGTCGTGCAATTTTATGGAAGCATCCAAAGCTGCTAATTGGTTAATTACGGTAATTGCATATATTCTGTGGCATAAAAATGTGTATAATCTAGCTCTAAAATTCCACATTTGTGTTTTTGTATTAAAAATGCACGAGAGCCACTGTAGCCGTTTGTTTTATGATGAAATGATTTACTTCCTGTATAATAGTGAAATAAATCTTATATAATGTCAACGGAAAATTGAATTGTAAATAAATTAGGAAGTCTGACAAAACAAACACATGTCCATATTACACATGAGCTTCTGTTCTGTATATTGAAAGTTTTACTCGCAAGGGGAAGCTTAGCGTTTTATGAACTAGCTTCTCCATATAAATTATTAAGACTATTCAAAGCAGTACTATACAGCCCTAAACTACGTTCACCCATTGCACCCACTACTGCATCATATTTCTAGTGATATACGCATTTCAGTTTGTCGGTGAGCACGACCGGTATCCGGTAGTAGTTCAACATATAATATATAGTAATCCTCAAAGTCTAAGAATAAGTGTATTTTATTACAAACTTGTCAACAAACGCTGCAAGAGCGTGGAGTGGGTGTGTTGTCGTTGTGTTTGTACGGCTTACCTCCGATTGGATAAACGAGATAATTGGTTACATGAGGAGGAGAAACAATAAAATGTTTCATTGACATATACTCTGTCCTGTTTGGAAAATGACACATCCATTCTCAACGACAAATGAGAATCAAACGGCTGTAGTAAAAGTGCCAAGTTAATCTCTTGAGTAAAATGGAAAGTATTTTGATGCGAAAGTAGTTGAAAAGACACACAGACAGACAAATGATGAAATGTTGTTTTAGTCTTTTTGTTTTTTCGTATATATCGTTTGAATATAAAATGCATTTATAATGCACATATAAGCATGCATTTGGGTTTCCCTTCAAGTGGCTTACACGTAACTTGTCAAGTCTCTTTTGGAAGCAACAACAGAAAAGAGAGCAAAATGAATATCATTACTTATTATTACACAGCAGGAGGAGAGGAAAGGTGAGCGGGCATGTAAGGTAATATGTATTCAAGCGCGGAATAGGATTATTAGGTAAGTGAAGTTACGTGGTTTGGATTGTAACTTACTTACCTTCACCACCAGCACCAGTCTCCAGACAGTCTGATAACGGAGCATGCAAGCAACCCAAACGAACACTGTTCTCATACATTTATGCATTCATATGTACATGTATCTCACCACCACTCTAACCCCATATATACTTACTTTATAGGTAGGGAACTTACTTTTTTCCTGCCATTTCCGGTCTGCCTTCGGACCGGTACTCCTATAAATTTCCTTAATTCCCTTTCATTCTTTCTTCTTGGCGGATATACATACTGACAGCATACGACATGCACACATTGTTTTCTTTGGTATACATAAGAGGCTTCACACGTTAACTTATGCTCAGATAACCCTTTTCATGTAGAAAGGCAGAGAGTACTCGTTTGCTGAATCAACATATTTTGTTGCACCACCAAACAGATCTTGAATTTGTATAACTTACTTTGCGGTACAAGTAAACTTTGAGCTAGCTTGTAAAGTAAGTACCCGTGATCTGATTTGGCATTTGCCTAAAAACTCTTTCTACTCTGGATGAAATGGACACGACAACTACTTGAACGAGTGAGTTTCATGAGTATTGCAACCATTTCCTCTTTCTTTTTTTGCATTATCTCAACGGAACGGAACATACAAGTATTGAACATGCACCACAAAACTGGAAGCTTTTGTTTCTTAGTCATGCCCCACTAACTGAATTATTAAGTATGTTTTTTCATTTGCATGTATTGAAGGTTGCTGTATTTCTATTAACATAACACGCACATGACGCTATATACGTAGGTGGTTGCAGTACACTGGTTATATAATATGCATTACACTTTACATTTTATTTCGGGAGCCGTTTCACAAAAAAACAAAACATTTTTTGCTGCCATTTCTGATTCTGTGTGCGGTTTCCTTAATCAAGCCTAGATGTAAAGGATATGAATTGGAAAAGGGAACACGAAATATCATATCATTATCATTACAAACTTATATGATATTATGATGAAACCGAAACATGTGTACATTTTGTAGTCTGCCCAAACAATATGAAAAGTTTAGAGATATTTTTTACTATTGTTGTTGTGGATGATGACGATGATGATACACATCCTCAACTACGAAACGCCTCCTAATCGATTCACCTTAAAGCTAAGTTTCAATTTCGTTTTCGTTGCTCTTTTTTCCAGGCAGGAGAGTCATTCACAGACGGAACGCGGAGCGGAGAGTGTGGGGGAGTCCTGAAAGTGTTTTTATGTTGTTATTGTTGCTCTGCAGTTTTTGTTATCTATTGGATATACATATATCTACTACAGAAGCAAATACTTTCCAGCACAACTCATTCGTTACAATACCGGCTTTAGTTTTGCCATCCGGTTTTTAAAGAAAGGCCAAAAGAGCTGGAGTTGGAAGTGAAGTTTCGTTCAATACGAGAAGAAAAAAGGAGAGAAGAGGATAAACAACAAATCTCCATTTGAGCGACAACCAAAAGGAACGTCTTCAGTCGATCTTCCGCTGTTCACCAAACCTTCCACGCAGATTCTTGCTCTTTTTATAGCTCACACGCGTCGAAACTCACAATAAAAACGGAAAAGTGAAAATTGCGTTCTTTCTAATAAATGTGGAGTGTGGAGAAGCATTAAAGTGGACATTAAGAACGGTGTAAACTTGTATGAAAGTAATTTCTTTATGAGAACAAGAACGCTGCAGTAATTTTACATTTACATGTGAAACAACTACAAGTTCTTTATCATTTAGTGTGAATCTTGTGAAAAAAATATACCTGAAAAATCCGTCAAGATGGCTGGATGTTGTGGACCCAAATGCTCAAAAGCTTTCGTCATTTTCTTCAATATAATATTTTGGGTAAGTATAACTTTTCCTTGTATACAAGAAAAAAACATTATTGTGCTAATATGGCTGCTAAGCTCATGCATAGAGACGTAAGTGGCCTTTGGAAACATATTCTGGACAATTTCCAACGAAAAAATATACATTTTTTGCAGACGCTCTCAAGTATAGCTTTTTACTATTGTAGCCCAAGAAAAAAAGCAATGTTATGTCCCTTTACGCGCTTTGTGTTTTATCCGAGCGTATTCTGGAGAATATTCTTTCATAAAGTTGAGCATCATACTCATAATGTGAAGTCAATAGCATATAAAAACAGTCAGTAGACCGTAAACATGCCCGATGGCACACATCCTCACAATCAAAATACCCATATTGTAAAGTGAACGCCCGTAAACTGTAAACTCACTTACAATTCTCCTCCATTCACATCACATCACCCCTTTTCACAAAAGCTTATTGTGGCCACACACACATACGTATGTGATGTTATGAGAATACACTTTGACATTTGGTTTCTCTCCACTGGAATAAACTGATGATATTCCATTTCCCTGCTTTCCCTTTTTTCTCCAGCACAGTGAGCTGGAGTGGTTCATATTATTATGTGTGTTTTTATGGCTCGTAATGATATCCGAATTCCCAAATGAAGACCCGTTTCAGTCATCCAACCATTAATATACATGAAAGGTGGTAGAAAAGAGTAGACTTCTAAGCCGCAAAATATGCAAGCAGAAACAGAATAGGTTGAGTGAAATGAAGTCATATTATCATATTTCAAGTGGAGGAAGTGATGAAGAAAATGGGAAATACCATATATGAATGCTTTTAGCATTTCCGCCCAAGAACACACACTGATATCGGTTCAATTGGTTTCATACATGCATATCATGTGGAGTCCTGGGCAGAGGAAAGAAACTGTATGAAATAGTTGATGCATTATAATGATCTAACAACTTTCTCCCAAGAGCCTCGTTTCTCTTCCTGATAATGATGAGTTTTAGTTGAGCAGTAACTAAAAACTATGTTTTTGCGGTTTAATAGTAGTTATAAGAAGAATGTCTGCATAAGAAATATTTTTAGGCAGTAGTGACCTTTAACAGCAATCCAATGCATACGCCGTAAGAGGCGAGTATATCATTATGAGGTATATGTTTATTTAAAGACGTGGTCCGTTTCTATCTTCGTCGTTCTACAGTTATAACCTTTAAAAAAGTGATGGGGTTGTAAGTCATATTGAGCTTGAATGAAGGAGATCAACAGGCGAAAGCAGGGATTTGGGGTGAAATATTATTGCTCCCGTATTTAGAAAAACTAGAGATGAATCAAATATGGGGGAAGTGATATAAAGATATGATGACTAGGTAAGCAATATATCTTTCACCTCACGAAATCGAAGCGGTGATTAGGGTGATGATATGACTGACTAAACGCAACACAAACCGAGCAAGGGAAAGTAGCTAAAGTTCTAGGTCTGAAAGTGAAATGATTGCCTTTTTCCCTTTGCTCGAACGGTGTTTTCCATTTTTGATATTTCTAAGTGTATATGTTGTGCTCATATGTGCGTTACTTTGTATATAGTTTTCAGGCTGTGCGATGGTAGCTCTGGGTGTGGTGCTCCTTTACGACCAGTCATACAGCAGCTACTTCACCCTGCTAACGACAGCCGCCTTGCCACAAGAGATTGTCCAGTATACAGCGTTCGCTTGCATTGGCCTCGGTGGGTTCATTCTCTTTGTGGGATTCTTTGGCTGCTGTGGAGCTCTTCAGGACAGCAAGTGTATGCTGGGCACGGTATGTTGCAAAAAACCTTTAACTGAATCTCTGTCGAAAAAACATGCCAACAAAATTTAGACGTCGAGAACGAGAGATAGAAAATGCTGAATCTAAAAAATGTCTTTACTGAAGTGGAATACGTCTTATCCATCCACGTCTTGTTCCCCTCACAAAATAAATCTTTATCCCTTGCACTCACTCTCCTTTCCATTCCTTCACGTTTTTAAAATCATGGATTTGCTCTGCATTGAAATTTTTTGGATTTTCGGAAATAACTTTCGGGAAAAGCTGTTAATACTTACATTGCATATATTGAATACAAGTCCAGCTTTCTATGAAATGTACTGATACCTAGTGCGTGCGGTTGTATGATTTTCAGCCATTATCGTACAGTTCCATACTATGTATGCGTGTTTTTTGTAGATGATGTTCGAATCCATTTCCTTTCCAGAGTTTTTCTATTATCTCGTTTTCATTTTGTTATGTATTTTCCTACGTAGAAAGAGACATTAGCGTGGTCATAGTTTAATTGGATGTGTTTGGATACTGCATTCGTAATGCAATATATGATTTCATGTTTTATGCATAAAAATGCTTGTTCTTACAAAAACGTCTTTTTCTCAAACAGTATGTATTCTGCTTACTACTCGTGTTCTTGGTGGAAGCAGCAGCAGCTCTGTTTTGTCTCTACTTTCGATTCTACTTTCCTTCTGAGGTACGACAAAATCTTAAGCTGAAACTGGATAACGACTATGGAATGGAAATGCAAGAAGTTTTTACCGAGTCTTTAGACTTTACTCAGTATGAGGTAAGTAATGTCCTCTTGCAATAGGATAGTCATGCTATTTTAATAAATTTAATTTATTATGATAATGAATAAATTTTCATACATATAATGTTATGTATTTTTTATTATGATGGTATTTTTCTACTCATTCCATCCCAATGAAAATGTTCTTGTGACACAGATAAAAGTATGCATATATATACTAGACTGCCATTATTTTGTAAGGATTCGAGCTACTGCTTTCTTCTACTTCTGCCCAGGCAGAGAAGAATTAGTTTGGAAAGAATGAAATTATCACTTGTGAGAGAAAATAGTATGTTTATCATCGATATGCTTGAGTCTATATGCACGTTATGAACCCAAGTTTCGTAATGCGAAACAAAGAAATGGAAGCCAAGAACAGCGGGTGGTCTAACCTTTACCCTTTCGTTCAAAACACAAGTGCTTGTGTTTCATCCACTCAAACATTTTGCTCTTTACAAAAACATTAGTTCTTCAAAGTTTCTCTTTAGAATTTCGCAGTATGTACAATAATTGGAAACTTTAAATAGATAGAAATTTGCAATATTCTAACAATATCTCAGTTTTTATTCTGCTGTCTTTTTAAATCGTTAAAAATCAGTGGAAAAACATTTTGTAGTGGCTATTAATGAGTCTTTAGCCTTTGGACCCTTTCTGCCCATTAATATATTGATTTTTTACTTCTGGTTTTTTCAGTCAGTCTTTCCTAGTATTTGTCTATATTATAACAACTTGAACTACTGATACAACTTATATAAGCATGGAAAAAAGTTGATCGTCTACAACAATGGTAAATTGGCATTTATACTTTTGAGCGCTGAAATTGTAGCTCATCAACCTTTTCCGGTTTACCACCACCGCAGTTGCGTAAAAGCATAAGCAGTCAAATTTTATGTTACAATTTTCAAAATTGCAACTGGCAGCTGAAAAAGTATACGATCGTCTTGTTAAAACTGTTATTTTGGGTTAGGTTAGAGATATAGTATCGACAGCGAAAAACGAGATAGTGTATTTCTTGCCGATGTATTGTGAATAATTGATGAACAAAATGCCCAAGTATACTCAATTATGGACAGACAGTTCCTAATTTTATTCTGGCTTTCCATTTTTCTTTGTGGTACAACACTCGAAGTAGAGAAGGTGAAATTTAAGAGTAGACCTATGATTTAATATAATGACGATACTAAGAAAGTAAGTGAAAGAAAGAGCTATGTTTCAAGCAGTGTGAGAACAAATCAATTTTCATCATTATCAAACTACTATTTTTTGTGCTCATTCTGGCGTGCATCTGGAAACTTAGTGAGGTGAAATGTATCGATCAGAGAATGCGCAGATGTTTGCCATTTGACACATTACGTAAAAAAAGAGTAGCAGAGAAGTGAAAATTTGCACATGTTTACAAGGCTTGGAAAGTTTTTTTGTCTGGTAATTTATTAGAAAGTGTAGACAGGCTGTTTCAATGTTTTCTGTTTCTTTTCCTGAAACACATCATTCATTATATGGATGACACAATGCAAATAAAACGTCAAGAGTAGGTTGGTGATGGGTTGAGATGAAAAAGTAGTTTCTAATTTGATTATGTTGTAATAATTTTCGCTCTAGTTGGAATGCTGTGGAATCGAAGGATATGGTGACTACATTCACAGTAAATGGGTGAACAAAACAATTGCACAGAAAGGCTTTCAACGAGTTCCCGTTACTTGCTGTGTTCAGGACAAAAGCCAAGAGGTGAGTGCATGGTTTCCCTTCAGGAAATTGTATGGAGAAACGCTTCTATTGAATATAATATGCTTCTACTTGACTTGAGTTGCGACTCGTTATACTGCATTTCTCTCTAGAGAGGGATGCGGATATTAGCTTTGTGTTAAGCCAAACGAACCCTCAAATTTTATAATTTAGTATGCATGCACGCCATGAAAAAATATGAAAGCTACTTTACTTTGAAGAGTAAAAACTTGACTAAATGAGTGTCCAATTGGATGATGGGGAATGTGATGCATTGTAATAACTTTGAAATATTGTGGTTTTCTCCGTAATTGCGTAGTGGTTACAAGAATACCCATGGAAAGAACCCAAGCCAAAGGATCCAGCTAGATGTCAAGCTAGTGACCCTGCGGAATTCAATGAAAGTTTAAACGCACAAGTAAGCAGTCTACGAAAGAAAAAAACCCATGCTTCAATTTATGCTCCTACTTTCTCTCCGCTCCAGTTTTCCTTATGGTTTATGTAACATTTACAATATATTGCATTCTTTAGGGATGCTGGAGCAAACTCAATTCGTGGTACTCCCTTCATAATCTCATTTTGGCAGCGACCAGTGGTGGATTAGCCCTTCTCCAGGTAAAAAATACATGATATATACATATATATAAGCACACTATGCGTGTAAGCTTGTTGAGCTACAAAAATGCAGTAATGGAATTGTGCCACATTAGTTTTTATTGAAGTTTTTAATGAGCCATTACCCATATTAATATGCCCGTTTCCACTGTCTCTAGATCTTGGGTGTGGCGTTCACCATCTGTCTGTTCCGAAATATTGGAGAAGAGGCTTAGCAATTACAGCCCCGTGAAGCGTACATGTTTTAAAGAATAATACCAACGTACAACAGAAGAAAAAAAGATGAAATCCTTTTATAAAATGATAAATATGTTAAACTTCGTCAAGAACACAAATCCCGGGGATATAAAAACACACTGCATTCAATTAAACTAGAAACATTGCACGACACGTCATGTCACCAAACCCGGGATAGAAATGCACTCATCGTTATCACCAGCCATGCACCATTAATCATCATTGGCAACTGCGCTTCTTGTAGATGTAAATTGTTACAAAAAAGTTATATCCCTCCTCTGTGGCAATCAGTCACTTTCATAGCGATAATAATAAAGTCATTCTTCATGTTCCTTTGTGAACCTCTGGAGTTTGCTTTTATTCATTGGAAGCCCACACATGGCTCACTATCACAGCCCACCGTTTAAACCACGCTTACTCAAGAACAGAAAGATGATTGCAAAAACAGTTAATGAAAGTGGCAGTAGTAAATCTGGAACTAGAAGAGCGTTTCCAGAAAGTGAGTGTTAGACTCAGAATCCTCTTTATATATATATATGACTGACTGTTTGTACCAATACCAGACAACGCAGTATGTAGAAAAAAAACATGTTTACTACAACTAAACTGTTATATAGGTAATCATCATATCCCAAACGATTCATGCATGCATAAATTGTTCAACATCTATACATTATATATATTGGGATGAAAGTGTAAATTAAAAATTGCTAATACAAGGTGAATTGTTGTTACAGTAGCCCGTCTTTCCCTACATAATGTTCCAAATAAGTCTGTTGAGAACGTTGGAACTGCGATCAGAATATAAATATACAATTGGCTGGCATAATTTAAAACAGTAATGGCCATTCCTTCATTTTTACGTACTTAATTGTTGGTAGAGTTATCCAGCTTTAAAAAAATCAGTGCTTCATGCTTTTTACCTTATTACAATATTATGTAGATTATAGAAGGATTTCTTCATGTGTAATATAACGTTGATACTTGGTATAGTTTTTAAACAGTATGCCTCACGGAAAGAAGCGTTCACTCAGGAGTTGGATGTGTTTGTGGGATGGAAAAAAGTTACCATTATTTATTTATCTGTTAAACTTAATTTAACAAATAATATGGATCGGATGATCATGATGAGCAAGGAATGATTTTATGTACAAATTATATAACAACGTTGCCAGAAACATTGATAAAGTTTGAGCTGTTCATGTAGTATGGCATTCGGTTCATGTAAGGAAAAATGTTGATGTAATAAGTGTGTGTATTTAAAAGTTCGAAAGAAATTTTTGAAAGAGGATCTCCTCTACGGATTTATGCAATGATTTCCATCTTTTTATATATCTTTCTGGTAGTGAATACTTATATGTACGTTGTATATTCATTCAACTATATAATTTGTCGTAGAAAGGTTATATTTTTATATATCACTCAAACTACTATACTTTCTTGTTTAGTACAAATATTTTGAAATTACTCACAGGTTGCGGTGTGTTTTAAGGGAAGATCTCAGGACTTTGTTTCTTTCAAACGAAAATGACTCCGAAAAGATAAGTTGGTGTAGCACAGCTAAAGTCATACGTTGCAGTTCACAGTTTGTTTTTGCATCATCATCATTAGCAGAGTTATTAGTCATACTAATTGTTATAGATGCAAGAAATGACTAAAAATTCCAGTAATTTTTAAGATTGTACTATTGTATGTTAATGCATCATCGCTGAAACCCATGCCAAGATGAATCAACTCTGATAAAAAAAGGCCAACAAAATATTATTATTGAGGATAATGTGCATAAATATTATTTGCTACAAAATACAATAATTATTGATACTTGCATTAAAATATATACATACATAATATTTATTGTTACAACAAAGTATGCTCCAACCCAAATCCTATAGAATGTAAATATACTATCGTTTAGCTAAACAGTTCGACGAATGAAAGCAACTTTTGGAATCTCAAAAGCTTTAACACAGTAATTTCTATTCAGAAACTTTCCATAAATGACTCCAGTTTGCATTCCATTACGAAAATGATTATTATAGCTCCTAGCTTAGCAGAAACTATGTATTGTCAAGGCTTAACTATGTACGTATTAGTGTAATTAAACTTATTGTGTACCAAGCGTTGTGAAATTACCCTTTTTATACATGTTACACAAAACTCATTGTTACATTACATACATAAGTAGGTAGATAAAAAAAATAACGTTATTAATTGCGAGTGTTTACAAAGAGACTATCATCCCCGTTTCAAATTTGATGCTTTGACCATAAGAACATGTAGCTGGTAGAAATAGCATGTAATTTTTTTTTAAATCTTCCTATTTTATCTCCGTCTAATTTTAATTTACTTGTCATTCGTAAACTCTTCTATGTACTTAGAAATTAGGTCTTAGCTTGGTAGAAAGTAGGATTATATATATTATAGTAATACATTATGTGCAAGCCAAGTAAAGCTGATCAGGTGCAATGTGGTAACAATATAGACCAAACAAAGTACTAGTAACATTTTGGTACGTCATGAATGAATCATGAATCTATACAGTTTTAGATCCAGATAGAATAGTTTGTGTACTACTCGCTATATATGATATAATCATTAGAAAATCCATTTTTAAATGCTGCTGCTTTAAATTTGACAACAAAAAATATTCTTGTTTAAGTTTTCTCAGATTTCTTCTCTGCTTTAACAATCGTGCAATACTAAGATTTTTAGCCGGCTTCGTTTTACCCGATTGCACACACCTCAATCATAATTTGTGATGATCAATCTCAAGTATATTTAGTATATTGTAACTATTTTATTCATTTGATCTGTACACATTGCAACATATACCTACTTATGTGTATTCTTACTAGAATAGAACTTGCTCACACTATAGATAACAATATTTTATGTATGTAGTTCTTAAATTACTGTCATATTAATCTTTTTTCGTGAAATTATTACAAATACTATATTGCTGTCAATTCCACATGAGTATAATATTTAACATGCATAGATAAACTACTTGTATTATTGCTAAAAAAATAATTGTACCAAAATTGAGTGAACCAGCCAGCAGTATTCATGATGTCTTTTAAACTTGTGTGTATGTAACTTTGCATTTGTAAACTATTAGAAACATTATCTCCAATAAATGTAAGTGTTTGAACGTTTTTTAAAAAATAATTATTATTTGTTCACTCTTCCGTTCGTCGAAACGAGTTATACAATGTGTTGCAATATAGAAGCATATAAACCATCTTCGTTTGTGATGACAGGAAACAAAAATTAGATTATGTACCGCACCGCGATCGTTCTACATTGAACACTTTGAGGAGAGAGGATTTTGCATATATGTATGTAGATTATGTACGCGTGTACATAACTGCAATTCATCGCAGGGCGCATGTATGACCATTTTCACCAAATGAGTTCATTAGTTAATTTCTCCTTCGTTAGTTCTTAGTATAATGTTACACCGGATCGGAAACAAACATTCACTGCACCGTTGTGTACTTACTACAACTTCATTAGCGTTTAGCCCTCTCAATGAACGTTTCACTCATCATGGTCACGCTTTTGCATTCACTCATACCAAATTTTATATTTCCCTTCCGAAATCGTTTTCATCACCACTACCTACTACCACCCTCACGTACATCCAAATTGGGATTATTGCACAATTTATCTTTCGTTGGGGGACCACACTGGGGAGTCCTGATGCATACATGCTTTTTGATAAACAGTTAAAATTTTGCTCATCCAAAAAAATATATTAATTTATTTAATGAAGGAGCGAATCATTTGATTAATGGTGCAATACATGTAATAAGTTGAAGAAGAAAAACTTTGTTTCTTTTTTGTAGCGTTGCAAATGTAGTTTATATAGTTTATGCCATGAGATGCAAAGAAGAACATACGAAATTGCATATAGAATATGGGGAAGAGGACTCAAACAAGAGGTTTAAATGAGCAAAAAAATAGATTATTTTTGTGAACACTTAACTGACCACCATAACGCGAAAGAACACACGTTGAAAATAAGAATGATGCTTTGATGATATTACATGATAGATGATGAAGATGATTCATGCTCGGTGTTCAAACCTAGTTAAAAGTTGCATTTATCTTGAGTACCACCATTTCTTTCTCGTCAAAAATCTAATTTGATAAAAATATGGATGACGGAGTCAACGAAAACGAAATGTTAGAAACAGTTGCCAAAAAATGAAAACTGATCTATTTGTTTGTAAACCAGGTTTCATGGTAATGTTCATCCAACAAGTGCGATACGATTACTCATTTTTATGCAAGGACAAATAAACAGATAGTTTCGAAAATAAAAATGATCAAACATGTAATTTATTTCTAAATTAAGCCCAATTTTTGATTGTGCCATTTACAATAATTGTGTAGACATTACGGATTGCATTTTTACCATTACAACCGTGACAAAAACAGCAAGTGCTCATTCACTTACGATGACAAACTAAAAAGTAGGGTGACGATAGGTACTCAGAAACCACGATAAATACACATTCAGAATGTTTTGTAAACATAACGTTCTCTCCAACTTACAACTTGGGGCAGTCTTATACAAAGGGTACTGAACTGGTGACTTTCCGCTTGAAAATTATGCAAACCCAAATCAAACATATAATGACTATGGTCAAGAACGCGATGATGCCCAGTATGATACCTGTGTAGAAGGATCCAATACCTCATTACTTCAATTAGAATGACATGCGATTATTTATAATCTATAAACAGCTTACCGATTTCGTAATTACGAGAAGTGCCTTGACTAACAGCATCAAAGTCGTCAATTTTAGTTGCGGTTGTCGTTGCAAAGAGAGGACATGGGGATGTTCCAAAAGGATCGTAAACAACTGCACCTTCGTCCGCGCTTATCGTAAGCAAGTCAAAGTTCATGCATAGCGCAGAGTTGCGGTGGTCATTTGCCACGAAGAAACATCCATTCATGACACAACTGAAGCAGTCCGTTTGAAAGGCCAAACAATGAATAATGTCGTTGCTAAATTTAAAACAGTTGCAAATTTATATTTATGGACAACGTTGCAACTTGCTTATGCATGTAAATAGGTATGATTTTCAACGTTAAATTAACTTACGAAACCTGTACACCAGTCATGATGTAAATATGGCAAGTTCCATGAACATATACACAAAGTTAAAAAAAATTCAAACCGCACTTTACTGCAAATGGATCAATACTGATTACGTAAGAAACTGTTGCGGATGCAAGCTCAGGACAAAGACCTAAACTGGGAGACGATACTTAACATAGAACATTGGTGCTTTTGAGACTTCTTGGTTATCGTGTCTCCGTTTCCTGCATTCTCTAGTAACTCTTAATGGCTTCATTTGTAAAGAATATTTATAAATCATTCATACTGCATAAATACTCGATCGGGTGATGGTTATATCTACTTTGTATTCATACTGCTGCCTGCATATGTCTCATAGTTTTCGTCAGGATGAGCTTCGACTTTTAATTATTGTAAGTTTAAGTCAAATTTTATGATAACGACGAAGGTCTACATAACGTACATTCTATATGCGACCAAGTTGAACAAAATGTTTAACTGTATTATTGGTTATGGCAAAAATGTATTAAATTTTGTATGCTTGACTGGAAGTTATTGGAATGGGGTAACATAAGACGGAAACAAAAGATAAGCAATGAAATAATCTCTTTTGAAGCCAACACAATATTATAAAGGGTTAGATAATTTAGCTGCATAACATTCGTCCTTCCAATAAAAAAACCAATCGGGGTTCAATACACTTTTAACTCAACAAAAAATTCGATCATGTTTTAATATTTTAATTATTCTAATAAACCGCTAGCAGCATCTTTTTAAGCTTGTAGGCAGCGAGAAGTGCAGTATTAATTCACTATGGTCTGAATTCAAAAATCGTCATATCAAAAGATCAAACATTGCTAATGTGAAGCGCATTCAGTGGTCCATCTCTATTTTCTATACTTTTTCCATTTTATTACTTTGAAAACTACATTACATTTGAAATCGAGATAATATATGGTGATTGTGTTTTATATGGTGGTATACTGAAACGCGAGTACGTACAAAATGCAAATCTCACAACGCACAAGGGGAATTTATGCAGAAATCCTCATATACGTTGCTTTTCCTTATAAACCTTATTGAGCCGCAGGAGTAGCTTCTGATTAATAACGCAGATTTAATTTTTTGAAAAAGTAGGGAAATGATCATGTAAAAGCATTAAAAATGGAATATGTTACAAAGTAACTACGATTATGTCGATCAACAAGATATTACATCCACGAGAACTTGCCAGCCAACCCAACCAAACCACGAAAAAAGTAGTCTACACAAAGTACGCATTAGCTCTGAACAGAAAAGTGTTCAGTTCTGCTCAACTTAGTATATTAGTTGTTTAATAATAATGTTAACGATTGGAAATATGGTAGAAAAAGTAAACTTATTCATGTGAGTGCACAAACAGACTATACTACGGAATAAATTAGGCCAACTCAGATCAGCATCTCACAGGGCAGCCGACAGGCAAAACCCAACTTATCTCTAGGATTTCTCATCTATGCATAACATTTTTTGGAAAATACTTCATCTTCTTTTCTGAAGTCATAATTCCTTTGAACAACCTACATCACATCACAAGCCTCTATTGAATGTAAAGACGTTGTTATTCTGTTTTTTGAGGTGTTATTTAAGAAAATTCTAAATAAAACAAGTGATATTTATTTGAAGAACATTCCTTCCATTTTTAATGTTTTCACCTGAAAAATTGTAATTACGTCTGTGTGGATACAGGTCATTACTTTATGGTTCATTTTATATCTACAAGCTAGAACTGAATTACCATTATTGTTACTTACATAAATAATCCCAGTAGAAAGCTGAGCTTTAAATAACATACATTTAGCACATGTTCAAGTGTGCTCTCAGTAATTATAAGCGTACATTATGGACGGACGGGAGGATAAGCAACGGATTACGGATTTTTATTGCACATTCTACTCCTCTATTATCTACAATGCATCGCTATTCTATAGAAAACCCTATCCACTACCACTTTATATCTACTTTATGAAAAAATAGATGAAGAATCCTTGTAAGCAAAATGTAGTCATAAAATCATTGACGTAATAATGTATCAATCCCAATTCAGTTAGATGTAAATTTTCTCTTTCGAAACAACAGATCAATGAGGGTTGCGGGATAATGACGGTGAGTGAGCATGCATAGTTCTAAATTTAGTTAATTTTGTTCCACGCGTGATGTCATAATGACGGGGTGAATCTGTAATGAAGTCTATTGCAAAAGTCACCAGCCAATTACACCGTGATAAATGATAGAATTGATGAGAGATGACTTTAAGCATCTTCAATCGTAGGATTAACAAATGTTTTTGATTTTCTAACAAGAATAATCAACGGAAGGTGCACTGCACACATATCCGTTATTTTTTTTACTTGATTCATTTTCTGTCGCAATTTCAATTCAGTTCATCCTTGTGATCATCTTCATTTATTTATAACAATAGTTAACAAGATCAGTTATGTAGTTTGCCACAGTTGCTAAATCATTTTGGTCCTACATGATATTGACAACGGCAGCAGTGTAAATACAATCAACTTTCTTAATGTAAGAATATGCGCAGTTTTTCTATGTGATGTGATGATGACTAAAATGTAACTTGCATTCTGCTTAAGAAAACAAAAAACGACAATGGATAAATGGGATGGATGAACCACGAGCATGCAACAGCACCTAAACCAACCGATAGGAGCAAAATGCAACCTGAAAAGAAAAAAGGGAGAGCTGTTACCTGTTTTGTCAAGCACATGTGTACGTATGTTCAAGCTATAATTTCTTGAAAAGATGTTTCCTAATAATGAGTGGAATAAAAAGCTGCTGAAAATTTGATTAAATACACGTTCAAATCTTTAGCTTGCTAATGTGCATACGTATTAGCAAAAAATATGCATACGTAAAAAAGTAATTGTTGAAATACGCCCACCAGTAGCAGAAGCTTCAGTGGAGCGTCAGTCACCAAGCTGAGGATTTAGAAAAATTAAAGAATCAAGTAAAACTGAAAGTGACAGATACATTTTTACTGTTTCACCAATTACCTACATTACTAAAATTACATAATTTTGGATTGAGAAAAAATTACATGAAACTGAACGTTGAACCAGCAAAAGCCGTTGATGACAAAAACACGCGGGGCCGAATGACGAGACCTACTATTAGGGCTTGATTTAACAAAGTCCGTATCATGTAATTAAGCGCATGCTGAAACTGGTGACAACAACAATAATCACAGCAGCAGCATCAAGCCAACCTTTTTGTTACAACTATATGCATATATTAACTTCTACAGGAGTAACGAAAGTCAAGCAATCATCCCATGACAAGGCAAATGCTTTGCCAGTGGAAGAACAAAAAGTTGCTAACAATGAAAAATTCTTTCTGCCAGAAACCTCACAAAAAACCACACACTAAATCCAATCCAGCTCTTCTCTCTGGTCAGCTTGCACACATGCAGCCAGCCTGCAGTCATACGTTATGCCGGAAGGCTTGCAAATCTGTATTTCATCCAATTTTACTCGTTACACGTGTTTTTAAAATGAATTGGAATTGTATTATGGGTTTATTATTGTGCACTGTAATCAAACGTTGTTTCAACCCAAGCCACACTACTATTCCATTTTATGCTAACTGCATTTCTTCGTCTGGCTCCAACTCGTTAGTATGCTGAAAACCACAGCTCTAGCAGCTTAGTTAGTATGAGTAAGACAGGTGAGTGATACACAAAAGATTCACCTATTTTATTTCTACAAATTGTTTGATTACATACTATACTTTTGCCTTCGTTTGCTTTTCAAATGGATCTCGCCCCTTTTAAAAGAAAAAATCCTTGAATGAGATTTTACCCAAATTATATTGTTAGTGAACAAATGTGAACAAATGAATATTATAAAACTATGCACACACATTTCATGGGGTCTTTAACAAACAATGATATATTTCAACATGTTTTGTAATTTTTAGCCCCATTGTGACAATACAACTTTTTTGATGCAGTTCGTGCAGAAAAGTTATATAATCATAATCATACACGCACAATTTGTTTATGAACTGCTTCGATAACCATACTGCAGCCGAATTGCGTGTACCATTTTACTGCTTCATTTGGCATCAAATCGTAATCGATTTTTGGTGCCCTGGTGCATTTCGGTACATATAAAAGGTAGAAATTACAACGTTTGTGGATTATTTCAATGCATATAAATAT
Organism: Orchesella cincta; assembly: GCA_001718145.1. NCBI lineage: Eukaryota > Metazoa > Arthropoda > Collembola > Entomobryomorpha > Orchesellidae > Orchesella > Orchesella cincta. The sequence goes on from LJIJ01000127.1 coordinate 149,596, forward strand.
ACTTTTACAAATGGTATTGGTGGTGGTTGGTGAGCAATCAAATTGGAGTGAATGGCGAGATAAGTAGCAGGATGTTACCTGCACTAAAACCAAGGTATCAATTTTAACAAGAGCAAAGAAATCATGCTCAATTATCAGTGCACAAAACAACACACGCCCCATGAATTCCGTCTTCTTCTAACAGAGTCCAATGTCATTTTTTACACAATGACTTTACTCAGCTCACTTGCTATACTTTGGCTTGATTGATCAAAATGAATTTATCCATTACCATTCCTATGTATTTTGGCTGGTTACAAAAAGTTACTACCTTATTAAACTTTCATTACAAATGCACAGAGTGGCAATCAATAGCATTCATTTTTTACGTAATGTTTCCTCTCCTCTGGTGGTACTTCTTGGTAAATCAGGTCTCTCTCTCACGCTAAATATTTGAAGGTTAATCCGTTCATTAAGAATACCTATAATAATGAAAAGGTACAGATAGAAGCTAGAATTGCCTTTCTCACTCAAAATGTAAACTATGTATATCAATTTTTTGATACATTTTGCTCTCGCGACTCTATATATTTTGATCTGCACGCATTTTGCACGCACAAAAGCCTGACCATATTAAAATGGGATGTTTTGAAACTGAAATTAAAAGAGTGCTCAATAAATGGAGTAACAATGCAATGAAACCATCTTCACTCTTGGAAAACAAAAGGTAAACCATAAAAAATAGAAGGGATCCCACAAACGTCGAAAAATGCAGGCATGTTGCTGCGAAAATGTAGTATAGCTAAGTAGACAGGTGCTTTCCTCTGAAGAAAATTAAAATGTGTCTATATTCTATATTCATTCACGTACTTCCCCTTACTACAAACTGCAAACCACGCACATCTTTGCAAAATATAAACACTTACACAACACAACCCATAAAATGCCATACGGCACTCTCAATCAGGTTGAATGAAACCCTGATTTACTGGCACACGTGAATAAATCCCCAACAATGGGTTAGGTTAAGAAGAAAAAGCTTTTAATTTCTTATCATCTGCTCAATATAAGATGTTATGATGATGATACACATCAGTGTTACTTGATAGTGTGTGGATATAACAGCATTGCGTATTGACATTACAGAATATTTGCAAAAAAGGGCTGCTATTATAGAGCTCATACCTATCATACTTTTGATGACGCTTATAAACGTGACTATAATGCAATTTCGAGGAACGATTCATTCGCTCAAAGTGATCCCTACCCTTGCTGCCTTGCTGCAATAAATGGTTTAAAATCACTTTAAGAGGTTTTATTAGCATCAGCAGTTTTAACAGCTTAAGATGTAATATTATGCACTGCACTTGCACATAAACCTGCAATCAGAAGGGCTGGTGCTGCTATATGTAGTACTAAAGGGAGCTGCTATACAAGATGCACATGTTATTTTGGGATTTTGAATTGAAAGCAATAAAAGTAGTAGCTGTGGTGGTGGTACTACATTTATACACTTGTTCAAGGCATGACAGTTAGTTAGTTTTAGGATGGTGTGCAGTAAACTTCATCATCATCTTGAATTGAAGGATTATCGTACAACTGCTGAAGACTTGATTCTACCTAATGCAAAGAAAGCATTTCTTCTTGCTCGATGCCACTGCTGCTACTACTACTAGTGCTCTGCTGTTTCTTTTTTGGGGTTTGACGGTTCATGAAGCATTCAGCAACAGAGTTGATTGTGGTTACCTCTCTGATCCTACACAGAACAAGAAGGGTTGAGAAAAGTGCGTGAGAGAAGTGAAGACAAAAGTCTGAAAAGAAATCAGACTTGTTCAGTGATATATTGGTTTTTTGGAAGCAGGATAATATTCTTTCCTTTTCTACCATGATTTTTCAAAACTATGTGATTTGACACCATGGCTCAAAATCGGATTTTGACTGCCAAAAATCAAAGTACAAGTGAAGTTCCTACCGTTTCCGGAAATAAGTTTGAAATGACCACACACACCTGAGCAAATCTAATAACGATTAAAATCCCTAATTGGCTTGATCATTGTGATGTAAGAAAGTTCAGTTTTGTGAGCAAAGATAAGTACAAGAACTTCAAAATAAACAAGAGACAACCACAAAACCAGTCGTTAACCGTTCACCGACTAGCACTTAAGGTTGGCGATTATTATACGAATTTCAGCTATAATGATCTAGTTGAGGTTGTCGAGAACTCGAGGAAAACTCCTTTGGAATTTTTATATATTGCAGATCGTTTTTGCTGCTGCAAATTGCAAGTGCATACAAAAGTTGGGGAAGGCTTAATTGCTAACGTCGTGTGGTCACTTTATTATTATATTGTTTGTTTCATTACTATAATCCTCCGAGTCTCGTCGTGTTGAGAAAAAAAGTGTAAAAATATCAAAGTACGTGAAAACGTGAGTTTGCAATCGCATCCATGTATTTTTAAAAGGTGGAAAGGAGAAGGACTCTGAAACAAGTGAAAACGGTTTTACGAGTGGTGTGTCGCTTACTTATTCCCATCATATCCTATTACACAATATAATGACAACGTGAAGAATGCTAATAAAAACATCTTAGGAAGAAGTGTGCTGTTCTTCCTGAGGGAAAAAGAAATTTGCGAAAAGTAGCAGAAATATTTTTTAAGCCTGGGAAAACGATTGTTTGTGCAATAAATTGATAGTTTTTGCTAGGCCTTTGAGGAATATTTATGACTAACGTGAATCTGAGCCTAAATTACGGTCCTTGATTGCAACGTAAGTTCCACGGGTTTGAAGCCTATGTACCCTGTACAGTTTCATCATGATAAATGATGATACCAAAATAATCTAATAAATTCCGCTAGTTCCGACCCCCAATTTTATAATTTAATGACGCTTGGCAATCATGGAAGCTACATAATTTCAATTGGAATCGCTTCTTCTGATTATGTATCTCTTACGGGGTTTCGTACTGCTACTGATTGTCTTTAGACGGTTAGCTATATATAGTTTCCGCTTTCCTATAAAAAAAATTATCGCCATCATCTATTACATCCATTATCTTCCTTAATTTCTAGTAATCTTTTGGAAGTTTCCGTTTTCTGAGAGCAAAACCTTATGTATTTTTTAATTGGCCTGTAAACACAAGCATTATTATTAGTCACAGCTAAAACATCTTCACTTGTTTTACGCTCGCTAGATTTCTGGCTTCAAAAAACTTTTCGTGAAATCTTGCCAAGCTCTCTAGCTATCAGAGCATACTTAAACTTGCTTTGTTTTTGTGTCTATCCACTTCGTAGCGTAGGTACTATGTTTGTACACACATCTTTGAGATGCGTATCCCAAATTATGTATATCGCAACAGCATATCGCATCACAAGTAAGTGGCGATGCCTGGCTTTTGATTGTTTGCAAAATTCTTCACCCTTAAAATACTCTGATAGCTATGACGAGCTATATCGTGGCTTTGTTTACGCGATAAACAAAAAAATTCTGCACTTTGCCTGTATAAGGTTCAGTATGAGTGGTCCTAATCTACATATTATCTATAGTATCTATCTACGAGTAGAAATCTTAAACCGTAGTTTACTAGTAAACCAAAAACTATTTGCATATATGCAAAAACATGTGTGAATTACGTTCACAATTAACGCACTTTCTTTCTTACTGTCATGCTGTGATAAGGGGTATGAAAATCACTTTTACTTTACTTTAAACTGTTTTCGTTCACGCATTATGTGCTCTTGGGTGTTGGTTTTAGGGAATCGCCCTTAAAACATGAGGTGGCGGTGACAATAGTGCGCCATGTCCGGAAACTTTATGAGGCTTGCAGGAAATTACAAGTATTTCCACACCTAATACAACCATTTTGTGAATTAATTTAGAGGAATGTTGCATGTCGATTTATTCATGTGATAAATTCATTTCTGGTACATGTTTATAATAGGTTTAGCTAGTATACTACAACAAACATAATTTAATGTGTCGGGTTTATTATGCGTTCATTTACCTTACATCTATTTTTACCTTATTAAAAGTTGGATTAGTAAATTCACTGCGAATCCGTGCATATTATCTTTGTTGAATTAAAATTTGAATAAGCATGCGTTCCAACTTCATCAAATTTGGTCCCATCAACCCCTGTAGATAAAACTAGTAATAATTAAGCGGTGGATTGTTTCCATTTCATTCTCATCCCATCCAAACTGCGCATCCCTAAACATATATTCGCCAATGTTGGCAATAAAAGCGTAAAAAGTTAATAGCTCCACTAATGTAGAACTATTTTGATTTACCTTAAAATTTTACTTTTACAAGAAACACGAGCTGCCGTAACAAAAATGTTTGCTTGCGCTGAATACCTAAGTATTGTTCATTTTTGATGTATCAATTTCATTCATTAGGTGCATCAATCAGCGTTTACTCACTTACTTAGCAGAACACTACTCCAAAAAACCAGTACCATTCAATGAGTCAGTAAGTCAGTTGGCTGTTATAAGAGCATAAGTTCAGTAAGTCAGTGCATTTAAAAGCAACATGATCAACAATGAGCAGAAACCAAAACAAAAAGATTGTTGAAAAGCATGGGTTTGGCAAGCTCGTATATGGAAATCCATCATCATCTACTTATACACTCAAAAAACACAACCCTTCATTGATTCTTCTACAGACAGACCATGAAACGAAGACATCATCTTTTTATCTGCTGCTAAACACAATATGAGATACTTCGGCACGATCCTTTTTGTATCCCTTGAAGGAATAAATGTATATCAAATTACAAAGACGGTAGTGAAACAGTAGGCACCACTGAAAGAAAGAAATAATGCGTTTTAGAGAAAAAAGGAAGATTTGCTACGTGAATTACCGCACTGTGAATGATAGAAGACCAATTCACAATTGAGGAGGAGTGCCTAATGTTAAATATATTTAGGTGGTGTATGTTGAGGTGTGTAGGTATATATGTATGTATATTTGAGTTTACCATGAGAAGAGTACAGGAGTGATTTGGAGCTTGAAAAACAGGGCAGGAGTGAAGAGGATCATAATCATTGTGGCATGGCATATCATGATATGCTGAACTATGAATAGAATGATGATTATGTAGTCATTTAGTTCATCTTGTGCTTTATGCATTGTGTATATCAATAATTTTTTGAAGATGATTCTCCCCTTTTTTTCATTCTGCTACCATTGATTAACCTTACTTTTAATCTGATGATAGATCATAATGAAACTGCAGGAAAAGTGGCTAAACTTTTAAATGTATTATTTTTGCATTTCATTCATAGAAACATATATTTATATTAGGAATCGGTAGTCTGAAAGAAAACCGTGCAAATTTGTTGTGGGTAATTTCACGAAAAGTATAGTAATTATATGTACTCCACTCCATACCATATAAATTTGTAGGTTATCAGATTAGGTAAGCTTGGGTTTTTGCACAAATAGTGATGAATTTTGGAGATTGAGTTGTACACAAATGTATGTAGGTATAACTTGACTGATTGGAATTGACCGATTTTGCTTATCGGTTATATCTGGTCGCAAACATTGGTTTTTGAATGAGCCACAAACAGTTTTCCTTCCTTATGCTTTTTAGTAGTTGTTAGAAAATTAAAATATCTTGATAGTTGCTAGTACAGTAGCTTTTTAAGGAACAGACTATGATTCATTTCCCAGCTTGTGCCTTTACCAAAAAATTTGCTTGCCAAAAAACCAGCATGAAACATAATAATCTACTTCTTGTTTTCACAGATGGATGAATAAATGCAAGAGTGCATCACAATGAAAAATACGACGAATGAAGGAGGATGCTTCTGAAATTGTTCCTAATAAAATTGTAAAAAGTGCTATATCTGATGTTGTCACAATCGCAGGAGAATACTAAATCAAGGTGACAAACATGTTTTCCAAATCCAGACGATGGACTAGGGTTTGTTCCCTGACGAGAGTCATCATAGTCCTTTTCCTATCTGCTCAAATATTTACCGTCACAAATGGTAAGTAATATTTATGTTATTATTATTAAGCTCTCCTTTGCTTCTAGTTAAGTCAAACTTAAATATTTTTATGCATATTGAAATGGATGACAGTGAGACCTACCCTGAGATTTAAATTAATTGTAACAAACAAACCGTAAAAACATGAATGTTTTGCTCTGTCTGAAGTTGTGTTTGCATTTCCACCAATATGTCTCTTGTGTTTACACATGGACTTACTTATAAGCAGGACATGCACCAGATAACTCCCATGTAAATATTTTGTTGAAAGCATAACAATCAATTTTTCAAGACTTCTTGTTAGCCTAAGGCTCTACCACACACATACTAACTGTATTAATATTTTATTTTTATTAGCCAATTCATTCATTATCATTGTTAATTTAGTATTTGATACCTTGTAAGGTATTTGATATGACATTGTGTTCACAATGAGCTCTACAAGAATTCCTGCATGCATTTGTCAAGGGTAAACTTTTTATCCATTGAAATATACACATGCAACAACTGCATATGAGTGCAACCTCAGAGAATTGAATAGGTATGTAGGTAAAAGGTAACTATAATGCATATAGATGGATCAAGGCTTCACAGCACAAATGAAAAAAGACAACTGCAATTATGACATTCAGGTAGGAGAATGAATAGGTATATAAATATATTTTTCATAAGTAGACATGCACTTAGCACCGATATATTGGGCTGTGTCGTTAGATTCGTGATCAATGATCATGAGTCATGCATGACATGGTGAGGTGAGGCGAATAATGGAGGGTCGGACAAAAACTTGTAATGAATTGTGATCCCTTCCGATTATCATTATAGTATCTCATTTGAGTTAATTGTGAGAGAAATGAGAATATCAAAAGCATGATTTGTTCCAGATTATCGTATTCATTCCAAATAATATTCGTTATTCGATGGTCATTGTAGATTTTTGCTTTTTGATGCGCCTTGAATTTGGGCAGTGGCTGAAAATGAAAACCACACACGTCCATATTAGACCAAAAGATTTGTTGAAATCGATAAATATTATTCATAAAAAATGTAATTGCATTAAGATTTTTCTCAAATTTCCACAAGTTTTTGGAAAAACAACCTTGACTCCACCAAGAGTTGAGACTATTTATTTATATGACGAAGGTAGAGTTTCGACGTGTTCATAAAATGACCCGAGGTTATGTTTGTGATAATGACACGCAGTTGTGAACGTGATCTCTTCTGCTTTCCTTTTTCGTGAATACGAGTCCCCTAATGAGCAAAAACATTGAAATTACGGAAGTGTGCTCTGAATATTTTATTCGAGTTGACTGCGACAACAACCTCGAATGCATTTTCTAAGTACCCCGGACTGGAATGTGTTATTAGGAGCAGTATCATGCACGTGTATACATACTTAATTGCCTGACATTTTAATACTACATGCAAATTACAAAAACACAAGTAAAGCCGATTGGGAAAATATTAAGGTTGACGGAAAGGCTGAACCTGCAAAATCTCTTTTTCTCTCAAGTAGCTCCTTCCTGAGAGATTAGAGTAGCAGAAAGTCATTATCAGCATGTTAAAGTACAATACTATTCATAACAGCTTATTTTATGAGAAGGATCCTTTAATCTGAGCCATTTCAGGGGAATAGAAAAATTAAGAATTCAAGTATGCCTGACATCATTTGTTAATGTCAAGGAAAAATTATAATATTTTGCATATCATCTCATTTTACTGCGGCATTGTTCACACAAGTTCAACGGCAGCATTTTGCATGACATATGCGAAATGCGCCGCACATTTTAGATCGTTGTTGGGTTTTGTATTTTTTTGCATCGTAAACTTGCATACTTGTGGATAATGACTGAGGATTTGTACAACTGAAGGTGATATATGACAATTAACAGTTTTCTTGACTACTTGTTCGTAACATTTTTTCTCTGATATAAGAAGAGAAAACTGTAATAATCATCAGTGCCATGTTTTGAATGCATGAAAAATTGGGTTTGGCTTGGCCAACTGTGAGTTGAGTGATATCAGCTTTTATGGAAGGAGAAATGTAGGCACATTAAAAAAATGCGTACTATCATATACAAACAAATCGTTCAAACATCTTTTGCAGTGTGTCACAAACACCTGTTATTTTCCATCTTCATTCGGTCTTCATGTTGTCATTTTTCTAGTGACTATGCTTCCGGGAGACACTTTGCTGTTAGGTTTTTAGCATCTCTTGACGTTTCCTCGCCGCAAACAGATTCTAACCGCAAAGTGGGTGTCCTCATTCCACCGTTATTGCTTCCATTTCCATCAACTTCTCTCTTACCATTGAAGATGACTTGTGATTTTGGCTCTTTGTATGCTTATCAGCCGTTCATGCAGCCATGAAGAAGTAACAAAATAGAATCGATTAGATGTGTTTGCAACTTTGTTACTACTAACACATAAACATACGGATATTGTATACACCCAGTATACATTCGCTAAAAGGTGCATTTCAAATATTACACTTTTCAATATAAAGATTTGGCCCCAATGCATGCATGCATGCACTAGCAATCAATACAGTGTTGATAATAATCCATTGAATATCATATTTAATTATTGCTCATGAGAAAAACCACTTCCGAAAACTATATATGTTGCCTTGCATATCCTTGTGTCCTCTAAAATTTCAACGCTTTGAATTTTCAGTACGGCAAACGTTTTCACTTTCGAATGCCATAATGCGACTCATCAATATTTGTACGATGATGGTGCGATCCGTCTCTTCAAATGCTGTCAATTTATTTTTCAGGACTGTACGATACCAAAGGAAATACATGCTTCCTCACATAAACCTTCTTAACGCCTAAACATGTCAAATTATTTCCTAATTTGTCTGGACAATATTAGCACACACAAACTGAACGAGCGAGGGTGTCGAGTTATCCATTTCAGTCGTAGTTTTTCGTTTTTTCTATAAAGATCAATTTGAAAGTTAAGCACAAAATGCTACAAAAAAAAGAAGTCGTGTTTTCAAAATTGCACACTCTAACGAACTCAACAGTTTAATTTCATAATGATTCGGGAATTTCATTTCAGCTTTATGGACAATACATTTAACCTTTATCTGTATTTTTCCGGTGTCATTGACACCGTCTTTCCATCGACAATTACATTATTTGATGGTTAAGTTCCATAAATGTCGAATTTCTTGTTACGTAAACGCGGTTCGCGAGCTGAATTTTTGTATAAACATGTTTGAGTTACATGTAGGCATTTAGTATAAAACTCGATAGTATAAGCGGAAATTTTAGTATTAAGCGGAATTTTGCCATAAATCATAAAATGTTATAAATACCATTTGTCGAAAACAAACATATTGGTAGTAAGCATATCCATATTGCATCATACCTGCCATAGGAACGTGATGTTATACATTATGTAAAATTTCATTTTGTTTGAATATGTCTCTGGCCATGCTAAAACTTACATGGAATAATTACATCCTTTTCATCTAAGCAAAAGTCCGTCATTTGAGTCCCAGTCATTCAGCTTGTACATAAACTTAGAGCGTAGAATATATAAAGATGCATGTATGGGCAAAATACATGTATTTTAAATACACTGTATTTACATTTTTTGAAATTTATGTATTTTGTTTGAATTGGGGAGGCCAATTATTTGACATAATTTTGTATTTTGAGCCAATGCCCAAAAATTTGCAATTACTTAATATTTAACAGCAATTGAGTTAGCTTTCTGGGATCGCTTTCATGCATTAGGTTCATGAACGGTTATAACAAAAATTAATTAGGTTGTGATCTTAAATTTTCATTCGAGCTTCGCAGCAGAAAAGAAGTTCATTCAGTAGAATGCTGCTGAATATTAAATAAATATGGTACAGAAGGTCGCATATTCATAAATTTCTTGTTAGGTACGTCACTGTTAATTGTCGAGCAGTAATACATATAATCGGTGACAATTTTATCTCATAATAATACACCCAAACGTAAAATTTCTAAACACTGATTGATTTGCATGACACTAAATTTGCTTACTTGCTATATACTGTTATATATATTAAAAGACAACTACAGTACTTATCTTGTCACATATGTGCATGAAATGTATCTATTTGAGTTTGTCAAAACACAGTATTTTGTTTTCTGGAGCTATTTATGGCAAATCGTATTTCAAATTACAAAAGTTTTGCATCGCACGAAGTATTTGTACTTTAGTATGTTGCTTCTCGCCACATTAGATATTTTGCCCATGATGCTTAAGATGATCTGACAAAGGATTTGATAATTTTTAATCTACGTAAAAATGACATACGATATGATCTGTTTGGTGAAAACTTCAATTGTATCCTCACATACTTTTGGAACGTTCACGAATATACCGTTTATACTAATATTCCGGCTTTATAAAATAACCTTATTTGATACTAATTGTTTTATGCAAAAATTCCGCTTATACTAAATTTCCGCATGATATAGCTACTCGCAAGTTATACTAAAATGCCTACATATAACTAAACATGATTATATACAAAATTCTGGCACCCTACGTAAACATTGCCTACATAAAAGCCAATGGTTATTTTAATGTTCTAATCTACCACCTAGGGTGCACCAAATATCCCAGGAAAAGTGAAAATTCAGTTTTTGCAAAGTTGTATCAGACACAATTTCCTATATAGTAATTTTTGTCGGTACTTTTTACATAACATCCTGCAATTTTTCGTTAAATAATATGTACATAAACTTAGTTAATGATGGGTGCAATTACAGCAAATTCTGAGCATCAAATGCTTCCGTAAAAATATTTGGCAAACATTTTAATAAGCAACAAATGAGAAACGAACGTGTGAAAAAATCATCAAATTGCAAATGAGTAAATTAACATGATCTAATACTACTGATAAAAAATTTTAACTTTCAACGCAACTTTGGGCCCATCATGGGTGTCTACAACTGTTCTCTAATTGATTCTCGTAAACGATAATTGTTTGATTGAAAATAATTGCGTTTCATGTGATGACTCTCATCACATACCACAATGCGATGACAATTACATACAATGATCATGATCAATGAATGGGATAATATGTCAAATGTTTTGCGTGTATGGTGCAAATAGATTGTTTTTTCTTGCGATGAAGCTATGGGTCTAAAATTCTGTCAGTATTTCTGTCTGTCTGAAGATTGTGGGAAAGGGAAAAGAAATGCCAAACTCATGCACTACTTGTTATATACCGAAATATATGGGCTCAAAAATATGGTAGGTGGACTTATATAAGAAAACGAGAGCATGACTATGTCACATGCACGGATTACAGAAGCACGTCATCATCAGTAGTTACGTGTCAGAAGCTTGTAACATTTTGAGCTAAACACATCATCACCGAAATCATGACTTACATAAAAGACTCTAGTTTGCTTGTTAGCCAAACTGGTCAAGATGGGTTCTTTTGGTTGAAAATTTTTATGGCAGATGCTGGCAAATATGAGGAGCTGATGAGCACTCATTTACTGCTAGCACTTCTACTTATCCTAAATGGAAATGAAATAGACTTGTTGCAACATCAGTGTGGACGAAAGAATTTTGGGTTATATCACGGCGGTAGTAGTAACACTGAGAAAGATTATCTCAATGAGTATCATCAAGGAGTCATTAAAACTAACTGCAATTTCAAGCTGTTGCCTTTAACGGTGATCTCTTCCGATTATAAAACAACGTGTCTCTGATTAGAAAAATACAAAGACAGGAGGTATAACATCACGTAATCCGATCCATAACGTAGATGATGCCATGTAATACACTCTCATTGTCTCCTTTTGAAACTTTGTAATAATTTTATTGAGATATCACGTACATGATTCATAATTCATAGGCAATAGAATCTATTGTTGACGGAACATTCCTAAAGGCAGAGTATTATTCACATTGAAAGCGAAAAACTTTAATATAATATGGTGTTATAGGGAAGAAGCAAGAAGCTTTTGTACAAGATGACACGCTTCTCTTGCTCCTTTACTTGGTGGTGTTACTGTCTGAGTCTGACTGACTGATTGTGAGTCATTCATTAACTTCGGCATTCATTTCTTCAAAGGATATTGTGTTGAACGATTGAATGGTAGAACACATCAGTGCCCTATTACAAATTATGACACGGTAGCACTTCACTTTTTATGCCAAATTATCATAATCAGAAGCATTACTTTTGTCAACAAATGCTTAAATAAGCTAAGCTTAGGTCCAGTATGTATATGTATGGATTGACTGGAAGCAAAAAACATGAGGCAAGGATGAAACAGATTTGATCGTCAATCTTCGTTAGCAATAAATTAAATGTATAAGCATAAAGTTCAGGGCGTTTACCCTAAAAGGGATAAAAAATTCTCAATTTAGGAGTCAAAAACTTCCTCAATGGAATCAGATTCGAATGAATAGGAAAAAAATGTCGATTCTTTAGTGTCAAATTTTTTAAATCTGTTATTTGAATCATTTGGTGTTATTTAAGCGTTCCGGCAACAGTGTCCTGTAATCCGCGATAGTCCTGTCATTGTCACACACCATTTCAATGTAAACAGACATTAAGTTTCAATGACAAAATCACCTTTTCACGTACCTCCTTCCTGGTACCCATTCCTATCTATGAAACATGATATGAGTATGGACAGATGCTTTAGCAATTTCGAATTTCTATGCAATAAATTTGTTTCGTCTTTCATTCATTAGTCATACAGTACACTTTTATTGTTAATTAATAATATCCTTTCCGACTTTAGTTTCAGCACAGCAGTGTTAATTTCATGGTTCTATATCGAGAACTGACGGACACGAAACCTATAATGAGCAGGTCACACTACTGCTAACGTGTCAATGGATTCATAACGGTTTTGTCAGGGGAAAAATACTCAACTGGCATATTGGACACACTCACCAACCAATCTTACTGACACACATGTGCTACTATAGCGAATTTGCAGTTGCCGTCACCCTATTAATAGTTTTCAATGCTCGTTCGTTTCTTGAAATTCGTATATGACAATGACTGATCATGGATAGTGTTCCATTCCTACTGAATGAGTCCAACAACAGGTGTTTCTAAAACTATGCAGATGGTCAAGAGTAAAGCCGGTCTTCACTTAAACTCATGAAATGTGTATTTTTATATGAAGTACTTAAATTTTATAGCAAAATTAAGCCACATTTCATTAGCAAGTATAGTCCTCTGTCGTCATAAAATAAGCAACCGATACCAGACCATGGTGCTTTTGATTCCTTTCATTCTTCGGTTGCAAAACGTAATGTAGTATAAATGAAGGAGATAGTTGGATATTCGCAAACTTACGATCAGTAAAAAGAAACCACACGTGTAATACTAAGAATCTAATTAGCATTGCACCAATAATCACCACGTAAGATTAACCACCGTAAAATTTGATACAGTGCAATAAAATTAGTTAGACAAAAGAAGATTCTTGTTTTTAGACATGACAGAAATGTTGAATGTAGGCAATAATATGGTGAAGTAACAACAATCGTAACATTTTGAAACACTTGCAAGTGTAATATTGAAAATCCAAAGGCAAATTATATCATATCAAAATGATACATCTTCTTTGAACTACTTAGGGTACAAAGTTTGAAATGAATCTTTTTCTATCCTAATGGTAAGGAGTATATCGTAATATATAATACTACTGGGTTTGAAATGAAAGAAATACTTTAATTAAATAGAGGTAATGAGACTTAACGAGGTAATACTGAAAATCGGATTAGCTAGTTAGGTAATAAGGGCAGTGAAAAACCAGGCCATGATTTGGAATACTAATGCATGCTAAACGTTCTGAATAATATTTTTATATATGGAATGTAAAGTGGTGAATGGGAGGGCCAAACTCAATAAAACTCCTTCTTACATCACATTAATGTAGCATTAATAACGAAAAAATTAATACTTTTTCTGTTAAAGAAAATCTTTCAAGTAGAAACAAGAACCGTTGCACTTGCACTCCTCTCCTACCCCTCTCATCCATCCATGCCACCACACACTGATTTTTTACCTGCTCACTCATTCGAAGTCAGACAAAGATGAGAACATAACATACGTAAAAACATGTAATATCCGTGTCATTTGGTGAGGTGAAGAAAGAAGGCTGCTCGGATGAAAAATGACTGCACATGGTGTGTACGCATCTTCTAGGTTATGCTAAATGCAAATTTAGGATAATGCATTGTGTTATGAGATCATGTTGAGCCGGGATGAGAGTATGAAAGGTCATTTATTCTAGTCTTATGGTTTAAAACAACAAAATGAAACCTTTGCGTTTGCGCAAACTTTAACTAAGCAGCTTGAACTACAGTCGCAGTTTCTAGCATTAGATCATTTTATACTATCGAAATTCATTGTCAGTAAAAAGGTTAAAAATGTATGCATAAAAAGTTAAATTCGCACACATAGTTCCAGCAACAGTAAGGGCAATTTAACCTAACTATAAGTATTTTGCATACGGAAATGTAGAAAATATTATTGGCACGTATGTGTACAGAAATGGAAAACAGAAATTTTTAATGCTCTGTTTTCAAATCTCCTTATTGCATATCTACTATCTACAACAACACAAATGTAAGAGCATTCACCTCTGATTGTAATGGAAAACTATGAATGACCAAGAAAAGTCATTGATAGGTCAAAATCCGCTGTTATAAGACACAGTTGGCATTTAACATAATATGCTTTTCTTCATCAGTAAAAGAACGTCGAAAATTGTTAAACAAGTTCTGATTTCTACCATTGAAAGCCATCCTACGCAACTTTAAATAAAATGCACTTTCAGTTTTCTTTTCATCTCCATTCGGATATAATCGATTAGTTATTTGAACCAGTTTCTCATGGCCATTGTTTCTCCAAACAGAGAAATAATCGAAAGGGAGTAGTAGTATTTTTGCTTTTGATAAAACTTACTCAAATTGTGTAGCAAATCCGTAATTTGACATAAATTTGGAAGACTCAACAAACATTAAATGACAGCAGTTTTAAACTGACAGGAGGTTTTGAAAAGTACGCATAGAATTTCCTATATATGACTATTACTCATGTTGAAATAAAACACACATTACTTACATCCACATTCATGCACATTGGCAAGTTTCACCTGGTCTGGTGCACCAGTTAAAAAAGAACATTTTTTTTTGGTTTTTTGAAAGAGTTTGTTTTTCAGATGACAATAAGCATTACACATCCATTTGGTGCTACCTATGTGTTGTGTCCTCACTCTCTTCAGTTGCAGTGTTGAATGTATTAAAACCATGAGACATGTTATGGTTGGGTGAGCCTTTTCAGGGATGCTTCCATTATTCATTGACGACAACGCATTTTTGTCAGCTTCAGACCAATCAGACCAAACCAGATGCATTTTTAATTCCTTGGTTGCTACTACTATTCTCAAAATCATGGAAAGTACTTTAGCTTCAGCTTATCTAATCATTTGTAGTATTATCGAAATACAAAGCATCTTCAGGCATTTTTTGATTGCATATACATTCACAACGCAACGGTTTTAAGTAACAGATAGTACCTCTCGGCTCTATGCAATTTTATTTACTTTTGTTCTCAAAGTCATCCATTAAAGCATTGCACAGTTTGACAAGCTTACGAAAATAAAAACAATCGAGTTTCTAATGTTTGCATCAACTTAATCGTAAGAAATGAATAAAGTAGTGCTAATGAAATTTTCTCTCTCTCTCTTGAATGTTTCAGGTTGCCAATTTTTTCCGATTGGAGAATATTTACGCTTTATCAGAGTCCCAGAGAATCTTCGAGTAGGGGATAAAGTAGTTACGCTAGAAATACATTCTAAACATAATTTAACGCTAGAATCTATTGATAAGGTGAGTCATCAACGAAATATGAATTAACACGCCATTACTAGGCAGTTTCAAAGTTTGAGGCATAATGTTTGATATTCTGGATTTTGTGGCAGGGTGATGATGCCAAGTTTTTCGCCATAGTAGAAAAAGAGTCAGATGATGTAGACCTGGTATTAGCCAGAAGTCTGGAGACCTTTGTTGACCGAGATAGTCCGCAAAATATTATGAAATTTAGACTGGTGTGCTTTCCTGATGGCACAGATAAGGTAAGACCAGTGATAAATTTTGACAGCTCAACCATGTACACTTAAAAATGCTATAATCTTGTACTATTTATTCTTGTAACTGTTTTCAGACTCCTTCGTTCCTTCAGTTCACGGTTTATATTGAAGATGTGAATGACCATGTGGTAAGTGCATTTCTAATTTTGCATGTAATCTCTGATCATAATGTCATTAGAGAAAAACAAAAGGCAAAACACACTTTACTTAATTCCTTTCAAGTACACAACCCTAAATATAAGCTAATGCTGTATTTCTATTCATGCTAAATTTAGCCGGAGTTCCATCACGCCCCGTATTTTGTCACAGTGGAAGAGCTGACACCAGTAGGTCAGTACGACACTCTTAATATTGGCTTTTAGCAAGATCATTTCCATTTTAACTTTCAATCAATGCTGTAATAATAATAACAACATAATACCATCAACCATCCCCATCATGATTTTTGCGTGCGCGACTACACTAAAAGTGTTGGGTTACGCAACAAAATATGATATGATATTCTATTGAGGATCAAAAAAGTTGATTTCATACAGAAGCTGTATTATTCTTACTTACCTTGTCACGACAAATCGGCATCATTGCCAATATTTTATTGTATGCAATGGCACGACACGGCAACGACCTCAAAATAAATTGCGATCAAGACGAAAATAACACTCGAAAATGCTCATTCATTTACTCACACACTGTTGATTTTTAACCAATAGGTCTTACGGTATTTCGTGGCATCAGCGCCACCGACTTGGATAAGCCAAACACAGCCAACTCAGACGTCGTTTTCTCCATCGTGGACGGGAATGATGATGGGAAGTTCGCATTAGAGAGCAGTCACAATCCTGCGCTAATTGTGAAGAAAAGTCTTGACTATGATGCAGGAGACCATGAGTTCAAAATCAAGATAATGGCATCGGTAAGATGAATGTTATTTGAATAAGATATTAGCAGAATTATATACGCACAATATGACAGCTCAATAATACTCTCAACAATGCCACTCTTCTGACATGGCTCCCTATAAAAGCAAAATAGCTCGCTTACTCAGAGAATTGTATGAGATGATCACTATGCCCCAAGATCGTAATTGATCCCGTAGGTTTCCATTAAAATTATAATGTAAAGCCCACCTGCCTTGTTTCCTCATACTTTCATTTAACTCACTGAGGCAATATATTATAGTGCTTTGATTGCTTAAAAACATCAAAGAAAGCGAGAGGATGAAAATAATAGGTGCAATTACGGCACACTAATTGACAAACTCATGCTCGTAAATGAAAAACGAGCATCTTAATACCGACTATATAGAGAGAACGCAGCATAATAATAATTATTGTTGTACTTTGTCCTGTTACTCAAGTAAATAATAATTTAAGCGTTTATCTTTTCAATCACCCCATGCTTGCAGGACCGAGGGAATCCACCCCTTTTCAGCTTCACTTATGTCACCGTTCGGGTTATAGACAATGACGATTTGCCAGTAGCATTCTCAAAGTCGCTGTACCGTACGCAAATCAAAGAATTCTTCCCGTTTAACGTAAGTCTCTCAACCTTTTTCATCATGTCAAATAAAAATATGCATAAAATGCATATTACTTGACTCCTCTTGTCTTGCACAATGACTTTTAAAAGAGGACCTCTTGTGCAATCCAACCTGTGACAGTCTCTTCATTTTCTAATTAATTTTTTAATAGTGTACCGTTCCTAAATTTCAAGTCAATGAATCTTTAATCGCTGTTACGCAAGTGTACAATATCTATTTTTAGTCTGCTAAAGACACGCGAGTTTCTCTTTTGATGGATGAATGGATAATTGTATAGTATACACAGACTGATTTTTATTCATTTCATGGTTTTCTTTGTAATAGAATGAGTCGATACGACGAGAAGTGACTTTTCCCACGCCAATTCAAGCTTACGATCAGGATCTAGCAATTAACTCCTCAGTGCAATATGATATTATCGCTGGAAACGATCTTGAGTATTTTGACATCGACCCTACAAACGGGACAGTGTTCCTCATTAGGGAAGTTGACAGAGAGTCGTTAGTAAGCGACTCGTTTGATCTCCAAATCCGTGCAAGACAAACGGATGATCCTACGAAGATGGGCCTGAGCACTGTGGAAGTTGAAATTCTTGACTTGAATGATAATTTGTAAGAGCCACATTACATGATAATGACTTTTCTTTTGCTTCAATAGTCGCCTTACATTTTTAATGGGAATGAGGTCTTAAGCTATTTCTCAATGAATTGATTTCAACAGGCCACAGTTTGAAGTGGATCTGTACAACATTAGTATAATGGAGAACCTCCCAAATGGTTTCAGCGTGCTTCATATACTAGCTTCGGATGCTGATCAGGTTTGTACCATTTAATGATTCTTTGTTGGTGGAAAATTGAATTCCTTTATTTAGTTTGTAAACACTTTCATTATTATGGAAAATATTTTCTTATCTTTAATGACTTTGGTATACTCATCTTCAAAACCAAAGCAAATCTGACCACAAGGTGAGGTGTGATTTCACCTTTTGGATTATTAATTTTATAGGGCGAAAATGCAGAGTTTGAGTACAAGCTTGAGGATAAAACGAAAGCATTTCAAATTGATCCCAAAACTGGTTGGCTCACTGTCCAAGACCAGTCACAGCTGGACCGTGAAAAGACTACGTCAATATCGTTGAGGGTGGTAGCAGACGAGAAGACGCCAAATGTTGCTTTTGGCACTAGTAAAAGTTTTGCAATTGTTGAGGTGTACTTGCTTGATGCAAATGATGCCAATCGTAAGTTCTCCTTTATTAAATTCAAGCTATAAAAACGCACTAGATAAATATAAAAAAATCTGCATACGACGATGATGATGGTATTGATATGATGGTGATGACAGAGAGAGATTCCAACAATGAAAAAGAAATGCATGGCATGCATACACTTAATAAAAATGCAGAGATCGATATAAAACTCAAAAAAGATCGACGTGATTGCAGAATCTGCATCATTGCAGTTAGAACGTCAGTATATATATATGCGACTTTATTACTCTGTCAATGAAGCGTAATGAAGTGGAACATGTATTATTGCAGAAGGAGTTTCGTCTATGTCATGTACATGTAGTTTTCTGATTCTGACAAAAGAATTCAATTTTCTTCTTCTTTGCAGCAACATTCATTCCCTCGAATCTGTACAAATTTCAAGTTACCATTGACTCTGAGATTGGGTCAGTGGTCGGCCAGGTATGAAAATCCATGCATAAAGTATTCTTATTGCTTAAATCCTCTCAATGCAAGCTTGAAATCCGATTAAAGTAGCATTTTGTGTTGGATACAGCTTCACTTTATAATTTAATTTATTTAACAAGAAGGAGTACATGATTGCATCTGAAATTCTATGTCCCAGGTTCAAGCAGAGGACCCTGACCTTGGGGGAAACGGAGAAATAGTTTATGAGATCCAAAAACCTAATTCTACCGCAGATGAGCTACCTTTTGATATTGATCCGAAAAACGGGTACATCTTTCTTCTTGAGAGACCACTGCCAAAACTACAGTACACGCTTCTTGTTGAAGCATCAGATCAGCCAAGTAACCCAAGCGAGAGAAGATATTCTTTGGCTGTTGTCCAAATTGATGTTGTTAAAGCGGGTGCTGCTCACACGCCTGAGTTCATTGGGTCACCGTATGAATTTTGGGTTGGGACTCATGTCGGGGTTGGAACAAGTGTGGGCCAGGTCAAAGTTAACCACCTGGACCCCAAATACACAGTTTATGACTTGCTACATAGCTACTATGAAGGAGTGCCATTTGCCATTGAAGAAAGAACGGGTATTATTGCTGTGGTTGATGAGCTGCTGAAATACAGCAGAACAACGTATGAATTCGAGGCATATGTTACAGACAGTCGCCACACGTTAACTACCAATGTCACAATTCACGTTGTTGATCCACTGGAAAGTGTCTCAGAGACAAGAAGAGATCCGCTAGAACTCAAGGTTGTGGAAAATGCCGGTGGTGCAGTGGTAGCTAATTTACGAACGTTACTTGCAGATAGCTTGCGAGATGCGAAAAGTACAGAGTTCCTTTTAGCAAACTATGAAGCAAGAGATAAATTTGCAATCAGTGCTGATGGTACGATTTACACGTTGAAGCCGTTGGATCGAGAAGAAAAGGATGAGTGAGCACATTATAACAATAGATTCGATTGCTGGCTTTGCCAGAATTTATGCTTTTACTCTAGTTTTGTGTTTTCATCTATTTAGGCATTTGCTCACAGTCATATCCCAGAGTCGGGGAATAATACAAGGACAAGGAGTATATGAAATCCACGTGAAGGTAATATTTCAGAGGTTGCCTCCGATAGCTTATCGTTCGTGCACCTATAACTAAGTCTATGTTAGAAAAAGATACACAAAAAAGAACGTTTTACAATCAACTGAATCAGCAGACAATCAACATAAGTACAAAAATAATCTCATGATCTAATAGCATACATTTAACAACTAATGAGTGAAAAATGCTACTACAAATACACGATCAATTAAAAGCACTTTCCTCTCCCACATGACCTTTACGACTTTGACATGACATATAACGAAGTCTAACTAAAACTCCAAGTTGTGACACGCCAAATGTGTGACAAAATACCAATGACAAAATTAGGGGTATATTGAGATGCATTAAAAAAATTATTGAATAACAATCCAACAGATTCTAGACGAGAACGACAACCCACCAAAATTTTCGAGACAAGTCTATGAAGGACATGTAAGGGAAAACTCGAACCCTGGGACACCTGTGCAGTAAGCTTGACTCATTTAATTTTTAATGTCCAGCATCCTGATTAGAGTGGAGGTAAAAGCATATCCTTTCACTTGCTTCTTTTCAGAATGGAGTACCCAATTACAGTTATCGATCCTGATGAGGGTACCCATGCCGAGTTCCGTGTTGAGCTAAAGGGAGATGGAGCAGATCGCTTCCGAGTAGATCCCAAGAATGGAAAAATATTTGTTGGAAACACTGCGTTGGACAGGGAAGAAATGCCTCAGTACAATCTCAAGTTGGTAGCAATGGATAGAGGAAACCTAAGCAATACGGCTCAACTCACAATCACTGTCACTGATACAAATGATAACCCGTAAGATTGCACACATACGCACTTATCATATTTATGCATTAACATGAGTTGACAATGTATTTTGTAAATACATTCAGGCCAATTTTCTTGCAAAACATTGTATTGGATCCTCCTGAACTGGATCAATCCTCTGGACCAAGAGAACTCCTTCGCTCAAGTGCATCTCAGCCCGTATCAGTTGAAATTTCTCATTCGGAACCAATCATCATCCCTGAAACGGTAGCAGTTGGTAGTAGAATAGCACGTGTGCTAGCTAGTGACCGAGATACTGGAGATAACGGGAAAATTTTCTATAGGATTGTATCAGAAAACAGAAATGCGCTTGGGGAAAAGTTTGCGTATCTCACAGACAAGCAATTTTTATTCAGCCGAAACAAAGACAAGCATTTTATGATTGACAGAGCTACAGGGGAAATTAGTGTAGCAAAACCATTAAAACCAGACACAGAATATGCACTTAACATTTCTGCTTCAGACAGAGGTGGTTTAAGAACGCACACGGGAATTCGCATCGTAGTCAGGGATGTTAATGACCACGCTCCACAGTTTGATAAGCCTTGGTATGCCTTTGAACTACTCGAAGGTACTTACATTCGAGGTGAAATTGGCAAGGTCACAGCCAAGGACGGAGATACCGGTGGCAATGGGGAAGTGATGTATTCGCTTCAACTGAAAAATGCCAATGAAAGCGAATTACCGTTCCAGATTGATCCGACAACCGGAATGATTTTTGTTGAGGGAGATATAGACAGGGAAAACACAATGAAATATAGTTTTTCAGCAGTTGCCTCGGATGGTGGAAATCCACCGATGGATTCTATTGTCGATATTGATGTCAACATTTTGGATGTGAGTTCAGTAAACTAAGTTATACCTCACTAGTTTCAAATGTCATGATCACTATCACTGCTAATGCGTAAAATTCTTTTTTCTAAAGATAAACGATAATGCACCAAAATTCTATGGCTTTATGAGCACCGAAACAGTACGGAAAGGAAAAGTCATCCCTATTTATAGGACAACAGTGAAAGAGTCAATTCAGCCTGGCACACTTGTTACCAAAGTGTATGCGAATGACTCTGACTCAATTTCAAATGGAAACGGACTTGTGCTTTTCCACTTGGGAAGCAACCATCGTGAATTCCACATTGATTCCAAGAATGGCACAATTACAACCCTCACTCATTTGGACTATGATGTACAGAATGAGTTCAATGTGACAGTTGTCGCATCCGATTTAGGCAAACCCAGTTTAAGCTCTACATCTTGGGTACTGGTCCGTGTGATGAATGACAGGCCTGATAAATCGGAGCACGATGACAGAATGTTCAGTCAAGAGGTTTATACCTACTATGTTCCCCATAATTTCTCCACTCCCTATTTCCTTACCAAAATGAATGTGACAGAGAAATACAAAGGATATCCTACAGAATTTCATCTCTTTGGAGGAGAAAAAATCATCAACAATTTTAGAATTGGTCCCAAAACAGGGGAGATATTTGTAATTGAGCCACTGAAAAATGGAGTTACATATGATATGCTAATCAGAGGATTTAATCCACAGCAGCCTAGAGGTTTTGATACCAGACAAAATAGTCAAATTTCTGATAGATATTTAGGTAAAATGATTCATTTATTTATGTAAAGTTTTTTTAAATGATACGATGAATTTGCATAAATTGGAATGATTGCACCTATTTTTTACAGAGCACAACGAAGCATTGATCCGGGTAGAAATGCAGGCCCCACCACCTCCACCGCCCCCTCCACCCCCACCAACAATGCCTCAATATAAATCACCACCCCCCAGAAACAAGCTCATAACATCCTCATCCTCGACAATTGCTAGTACGGAGCTCCCTACAGTGATAATTCCTACACCAACTGAGCCCGTCACAAGAGCACCTAAATATACCCCCACTACAATCACCAGGCCGGTAACAACTGCGTCTACAAGACCACCAAGACGAACAACTACAACAACAACCACCACTACTACAACTACTACCAAAGCCCCACCGCTTCTAATATTATCTTCGGACTTGACAACATCATCAAGTACAGAAGACAGCACGACAGACATGCCAAATAGCATACTCTCAGATTTGACAAAAAAGTCTCACCACAAGCATTCCTATTTTCTTGCTGGGGAAATTGCAGTGCTTACACTTTCATGCATAATATTTCTCGGTGGGTTGATTGCTGCCGTGTCGGTTGCATGCATCCGAAGGAAGAGAAGAGGACACACTCGACACCCAACGCGACCAATGTCTCACATTTCAGCAATTCCTGTGGAGCTCAGAATGCCCAAGAATGGAAGAGGTGGGATTGGCAACGCTCCCCCAAGACCTCTCATCTTCCCGATGGCTCTTCCGAATGGTGAGCCTCCTCAAACAGATAGTAGTGATAATACAAGTGAGACTTACACAGACACTCCAGAAGTTGCCGCTGTTCAACAGAGAGTAACTTCCGCCGCATGGAAAACCGGCCTTCCCACATGTCCAGATTGTGGAAAGTTCAGAAAACCTCCTAGCATACCTAATCCAGGAGGAGCGCCGCAGAATCCACAAAACAATGGGTATAGAGGTCCAAGTCGGGGGTCACGAGATAACAAGGGAAAGTCAAGGCATCCACTAGAGATTTCCTTACCTTCCAGCACTGATTCTGGCATTGATGGTTCAGATGGTCAATGCACATGTTGCCAATCACACAATAATAATCCTGTAGATAATGGCAGGTAGGCAAAAGCTAAAACTATTTGAAAGTGAAGCTATATATTTCTGATTTGTATGCTCATTCATAAACATCATAAATATGCACATTATACCTTTCACATTATTTCAGAGAACAATTTGATGACAGTCTCATGCCACATGCAAATGCACATAGAAAACCTTCGAATAAGAGCTTCAGGAAGAAACGGGGCTCTCAGCAAACACCATTTCCACCTGTACCTCCAATAAATAATGGAAGATCCTCAGGGCCGTCATCCCATGGTCCAACGAGTTTCGGAAATCGCATGCAAGACAGATTCGTAATTCTGTAATACTTTCCATTGTGACCATATATTAACCGAGCGTGTAATACCAATGTCAAATATTAGTATTAGACTAATCGTAAGTTTAGTTAAAGCTTATCTATTTTTATGTACATATGAAAAATGTAAATAGAGCAGCACGTGTATTGTAGATATTTTTGCATGATGTGAATGGTTTTCTTACAAAGTAATGGTTATGCTTTCGGTGAGTGGATAGGATTTATTTTTATATGAATAAAAACGTTTATACAGTTTCAGAAATTAGTTTAAGACTATAAGGCAATCATTTTTTGGTAAATTTAGCAGGAACGCAGACGCAACAGAGAAAATATATAAAAATAACTCGGACCTTGGAAGAAAGAATTCGATTAACAATAAAAGAAAAAATTCAAGGTGAAACTACGAAAGCATGAAATAAAAAATTCATCAAATGTGAAAGCATTCTGACTTTCACATGACTTTTTACATAAAATTCGGCATAAACATTGAACAATGAAGCCAAGCTTGTAGTAACCTCATTTCACCCATTTACGAATTAATACAATTACACAGCAAAGTGAGGCAACAAAAATGTTGATTGTGCCAATGTGCGTGAGTTTGCGTTCTCTCTATCTTCCTCTCTGAACTCGCAGTCACTCACTTCTTGCTTGGCAACTTTGTTCCACTATAATATTCTGTGCGTATAGTTCATTTCATTGTACTACTTCTCCACAAGCATACCTCTCTATCATCAACACGGTCTTCCTGCTCTTACTCCTACCAAGTATTAATTTTCATTTTGCTCTTCTGCTGTTACGACCAAACAACGCAAGACCCCAAGACAGCTCGGAATATCACATTGAGACCTAGTTATCACCGTGATGAATACTGAAGTGGAGGTAAGGGAAGGCTCTCAGCATATTACACGAAGAAGCAGAAGGAAGATAGCAGTGATAGTGATAGCACGGACAGAGGATTCATTCCCATCCCTTGTAGTCAGCCCAGACCATATAAAACCCATTCTTTCGCACACCAAAGCAACTCAGCCCATATTATGCCATATACCATATAACCATCTGTGTGAATGTGGTTCGCTTTGATTCCAACTTCCTCGCTGTGTGTTTGAAGTGCTCTGCTCGGGAGTCTCAAACAAGGTGAATTTTTTAATAGTGCTGCTCTACGGACTAGAGTAATGAGAAGTGCAAGAAAGGGGCATATATATACAGCAACAGTACCACGTTTAAGGCCAGAAAAATAGCATGCAGGGAAAAGGAAATGTGTTTGTAGTTCTTTAGTCTACTATGCAAAGAGGATATCTCAGCTGCGGCTCAAACATACGTGTATTTCGATTCGTGAGAGAGTAAAATGTGTACACAACACACTCACATAATATAGCATACACATACGCAATGCAATTTCAATGAGTTGGCATTGGCAGTGCTTCCCCATCAACTCTTTATAATATACTAGTACAATGCTATGTGCAGATACAATCAAATACTAGGACAAAAGGGAATATAATATAATATATTACAATTTTTAGCATCTCTTAAACTCTCAAACAAAACCAGCATTCAATTCAAGTGCAAAACGCTGAAAACTTTTCAGCTTCAGCTTGCTGCACAACACAGGAAGAGGGTTTGTAATATTTTTGCTTAAAAACCTTAAAAAGCCCTGAGCCTTGTTTGAAGAGAAGCAGAGATAAAAAAGTACGTTATCAAACCTGCCAAGGAGCGGATACGTGCGGATGAACGATACGAAATACTACTAATTTCCTCTTTTTACATACCAAACCAGCAAGTAAGATATACTAGAGTGCTCTTAGTGTACTAATATTATACTATTATAGAAGTTTTGCTACCATCAAAGCAGAAACATTTTATATACTTAGATATCATAGTATAGCTTCTTTTACAATTGCATATACAATACTGCTGCCAAGATGACCCTTCATTAACATTTGCATTTAGGAAGCAGGGTCTGCCATTGTTAATTAAATATAGATTTGAGCTAAATAAATTATTTAACAAAATAATCAAGTAAGAATAGAAGTAGCTCCAACTCCGGGATTAGTCTCACATTCCCTGGTACATAGTATTAGTAACCGAAGGCCGAAGAGTGCCCGACAACCTTTCTTCCCATCCTACAAGTTTTGCAATCCGGATTTGCATACGCGATAAATGGTCTAGATCTACAAAAAAGGCCTTCCTTATCTGCTAGCCAAACATTTGTTTACATATTGTATACTAATTGAAAGTTAGCAATGACCTTTTCACACCCCATTATATAAATTTAAATGGACAAGGACATTTTAATACGAGTTAATGACCCTGACGTGGTTTCATTGCAGCATCGTATGCACTTCTGAATCTAAATGCGTATAATGTTCAAGTTGGTTGTGTGGCAGTGAGTGGATTCTGAAAGATTTCTGCTATTAAGATTGAGTTGAGAGGCGACGTACGTGACACGATATTTCTGATCTGGAGCTCTCAACTAGCTACTTGCTATACAAACTTCGATTTCATTTTATTTTCTGGTCGTCAGTGGTCTGGTGTTCTCTTTATACTATTATAATATAAAGAGTTAAGATATATGTACCTACATGTATGTAGTATCTAATCGTAAGTACCATGTAATGTATCTCGCTTCATTCATAAGTGCAATCGCGAAATAACAGCGAGCAATGCAATGGTTGGTACACTATGAAAGTAGTTTTGATCTTGTGAGTCGTACAACTTACAACACATCAGCTTGCCATAAGAGTAACTGTTAATCAAAGAAGTAGTACATGCAGGCACGCTGTTGCTACACAAGATGACGATGTATGATGAACATTATGCTGAATGAGTTGCATATATATATAGTACAGGTACTCGGTACAGACTTTAGTGAGAAGAATACGGTAGCAGTAGTAGTACGCGTTTAAATGACGAAATTAGTCAGCAACCAGCTTCATATCAGCAGCATGGTTCATCATCATCACAATAATAAATTCTATATTATGGATACATCTTCGGGATGAACATTTTTCTTCTTATTAATGCATTGTATTCTATGCAGAATGTAGAACGTGCATGTGAACCAGCATACACCAGGCCAAAAAGAATACACAGCAGGAGAAGTAGGTGATTGAACAGAAACACATTTTTTACGAGTCAAGGTACGATGATGAGGTGATAATGGACCTATACTTCCTGTAAACCGAGAGTTTTTGCAGCATGGAGCTGGCTGGAGTGTGTGAGTAAAATGAGGAAGGAACCACGTTACAGTTAGTACCACTTACAGTTCTGTATCTTTAACTCTCTGGATAAACTGGAGATATAGCCCGAACTGAGTTGAACTCAATGCTGGTATTGCTGAGATGCATGAACAAGCCTAACTTTTTAGGCTGCAAGTGAGAGTTCCCTTGCAGTATCTCTGTGTTTGTATATTTATATAAGATTATTTAAAAAATTTAAAAAAAGCTAATACTATTATGGTCCACCACCACCATCCTCCCATGAAATGCAAACTATGGAAATGGAACGGGAACTCTTGTTCTATATGTGTTATGGAAGAACTTCAAAAGCAGTGATCAATATGTCGTGACAAATGTTAACGGGAATGTAGGAGTGACTTACATTTTTACAAAACTCTAGAATACACAGTAAATAGGAGTGATAAGTTTGATAAGAAGAGAATAGTAGTATCAGGATCGACTGCAACTGGAGTATAGCAGGACAAGAGTCAGCTTATTTATGACTTACCAATTTAAGCCCAAGAAGAAAGTAAATTTTAAAGGAAGAGCAACATTAGTATACTTTTAAGATATTTTAACTACACGTGAAAAAAGCACCACAACCACATTCAATGCCGGACGGGAAACGAAATTCATTACGTAAGGCAAACAGACCCTTTAATTTTTTAATGAATATACTAACATACACCTACTCATTTATGGTTGGTACTCTAAACATGCATATTATGTAGATATATTATGCTGATAATGTGAATGCTTTCTTTTTATTACTCATTAGCTTCACAAGGTGAGACGGACGGTGAGAACAGCTTTTACCATGAAGATTTGCAGAATATTGGCAAGAAGCCTCCTCTGAATCTAAACACTCGTGGACTTCAGGGTCTGAGTGAAAAACTACTCAGAGCCATGGTGGCCAACGTAAGTTAAAACCTTTTGCAATGCTGCATGTCTATGTTTATGCATATTTGCACACATTCTGCAGTTACTAAATCATGGCAGAACCTTTTCCCAGTTCCCAGATTCTCTTCTCATTAGAATGTAATTCATTCATAATATACATAATTCCTGCTTGAATGGAGAAAGTCTACAAACAGGTCGAAGCAGAGAACGTGTTGTGCTAGGCAAATTGAGAAATGCACACATACATGTGACATTATAAACATTATCCATACAAACTTAATACATCATTTACAGAGTCACCAGTCTCAGAGTTTATTACTTCATTTTCAAAAACACGTCACAATTAGTTCATTTGCATAAATTCCAGATTAAAATTTTGACTGATTTGAGAAGCATCCACCCCAATCAGTGTATATTAGAGAAAAACTATAGGTATGTTGTCCTTTCACACTCACCATGCCTAATAACGTGTATGTATATTGACGAGACGGAGATCTGAATGAATATGCATATTGTAAATACACAGGACAGTCGTATATTATTCATCTTGCCGTAGATTTACATTTGTGTAATTGATTCTACCAGGGAAAGCATAAGATTCAGTAATATTTTAGGTTACATTAAGGTGCGAAAGGAATAGAGGCTTAAGGAATAAAAGCGTAGGTCTTACACAAAGGTTTCCCGTTTTTATTTACAGGAGGTGAAGAAAACGCTCGATGCTACGGACAATAAAAAGTTAGTTGCACATCATCTTCCCGTCCTGCATCCTGAGAACGACAACACAGATTCTGAAAGTATGGTTGTGGTGAGCGTTTTACTTAATGCCAAACAGTCTCAAAATGACGAGGTCTCAAAGGCTATTGAGATGCTCCGAAGGAATGGGGTTAACTGTGTATACTTTACACTCAACAAGGATGCAAGCAATTCCAATGGAACTAAGAATGGTATTTTTTATTAAAAGAAATACATGTATTTAAAAAACAGCAGCTAAATAGGGTAAAAGTCCAATCAGTGTAATTTTTTTTTGGGTATTATGTATTTCATAGGAGAAAGTCAGTTTATATCGGAAGAAATTTTAAAAGCGGTTCATGATAACGAGAATGGTCCTGAAAGTCCGGAGCCAACTGAACTTAACACAGAAAAGAAAGTCAGTAGCCCCACAATATCAACTACCTCAGATTACGCTGCCCCTTCGGACTCGACTGACCAACTCGATGTTCATGAACGTTCGGGAGCTCAGGTGGGTGATGTTGGCACATCTTTACCATCGTCAACTACAACCGAGGACCAAGTTTTAGCTAATTCGGAGAAAGATGGGGATGACAAATTCGTGGACATTGCCAATGTTCAAGATCCCACAGACTTAGAATCATGCACTATGCCCACATTATCTCCATCCCCTCCTGTATTGTTTCCACAAGTCTCTGTACCATGCGACGACCAAACCGCGTCCATGCTGGAACCAGAGGTTCCAATATTAACTGATGTTCAAAAGCCTGTGGCGGATAATGCAGCCAACCGGCGCAAGAAGAGGAGAAAGCGAATGTATCCTTATGTTTCACGTAGAAAGCACAGAAACAAGCGCAAAAAGGTGGAGCTTCCAGAGCTAGAGGATGTGAGAGCTTCTGAAATCAGCGACGTCTTAACTAGCGAAACACTAGAAACTATTAGTTCTCCAATGATTGCACCGGCATCACCAAAAAAGGTAGTGAAAGCAAAAGCTGTGCCATCATCAGAACAGCCTACAACACCATCAAACGGTGACTCAGTTGTTAAAAATTTGGATCCATACGAATTCGAGGATTCCGATATAGACACTCAAGCGCCAGACTTTTTCGACACGCTAAAACTTATCTCTAGAAAACCGACATCTCAAAAACCCGCAAAGTCCACGCCAATTATAAGGCCAGCATCGTCCAAAAAAGCTAAGAAGCGTGGCACGAAAAAAAGATCTCCTAGAAAAAGGCTGATATTCTCAGACAACAGAGCGTTTTCACCCGACATAACGGATCGTGGAAACTCCACCCTCCCAGATGTGCAAGAGAAAACTGAAAGCACTTTAGGAGAGGAGTGTAACTTTGCCGAATCTTGTGTTCAGTCGATCTCAACTATAAACGATACAAATACCAACTTAGCAGGAGTAAGTAACGATATTTCTTTAGCACCCGACATCACGGAAAATGATGCCAAACTAGTCCTCCCCTCAAACGGCCAATGTCAACCCCTGATGCACTGTGATGATGATGATGCTGTTGTACACGCTGACCAAGCTAGCACAAGTGATACAACTAAAGGTTGGAATAATAATAATAATAATAATAATTGTGAAGTCGCTACATTATCAATCTGGTACTTTTAGGGATCACGTCAAGAAAGCAGTTATTATAATACATAATATAATGTTTTATTCTAATAGTAACAGCTATACGAGGTAAAGAAGGAGTACGAGGAAAGAAAAGGATTATAGTTGCTCAAGAATCCTCAGAGAAAGTACAAAGACTTGAGACCCCGACAAAAGAAAGTGCAGAGAAAGCGGGTAGTACAGAAATCAAGGAGCCATTGCCGATTGGTAAGCCCTTCGTATACAGAAACAATAATTGCAGACACACGAACAAAAATAATTTATGTGAAATGTAAATTTGAATTCTAGCAAGCAACGATAGCCTTCCAGATACTCCTGATTCCATGCAGCTGCGACGCTCATCCTTCTACTCTTCAATTTCTCGTAACGTTAGGACCAATTTGGAAAAGTACCTTGATGGGCGACCACAAGACTTGAAGGCTCCTAAGAGACCCAAGAAAATTAAGAACGGGTTCCTTCTACATCATGGCGATAACTTTCCTGACAATCCTGAAGCTCCATATAGGCTACATTTGGCTACACAGGTTTTGTTAAAGCTCAATAAACGTCGTGCAAAGTGTAAACCCAAAGAGGACAAAGGCAAGTCACTTCTCTCATATCTGAAGTTGCAACCCAAACGCATATCGCGTGGTGGAAAGCATTCGAAACCTCCTGAAAATCTAACCACATCAAATGCCGATGAAGAACCTACAACATCAGTGTTTTCTGGGGACTGGACGGTCGATCGGAAGTATATATGTAATATATGTGGTCAGGTAGAAAATGTGTTTTGGGATATGGTAATGCACAAAGGAGAAGTTCATCCTGGAATTGTTGTGACACACGTGGAACTAAGTGATTCTCCGCCTGATGGTTTCCGCAAGCCGCCAACTCCTCGTGTTACCACTACATTACCTAATCCTCCCCCATGCAGCAAATGTTCAGCCACATTTTCTGATTATTCCGATCTCCATCGGCATATATTTGAATGTGCTGGAAATGCTGCCATGCTAGAAGACACGACGGTTAAGCCCGCACGTAAAAAGAAAGGAAAACGTAAAAGAGGATTCAAACGTCGTATCTCCAGCTTACCGAAGAAGAAAAACTCTACCGTCAACCAGAAATCTACGACAAATAGTGCTACTGCCATTAAGTCAGGGGAGGTAGGCAATGAATGAAATTAAATTGACATTTAAAAATTGAAGAATCTCCTTGTATTCACATTTTCCTTAGCTAAAGATACGATAACCAATCCATGAATGAATGCTTATTTTTTTCTAGATCACCAAACGCCGAAACTCTGAAGTGTTCAAATGTGGATTTTGCGAGAGATTTTTTAAGACTGAAGGATGGCTAAAGAATCACGTATCTCTCGCACACTCTCTACCAATTTCTATTCCACTTTTTAAACTTTCACTGCCGTCTCGTGCCTCAATTTCTTCTCGAAGGTTTACGTCACAAATGATGAAGCCGAATAAGCAAGTGTGTCGGGAAACCTAAGTTAACAGTACAGTAGTCTTAGCAGTTGAAATGCAAGGTCAGATAGTGCAAATAATATAAAGATACATACTATTCAATACATATTATTTGGATGGTTCTGTTCTATAGCATAATGAAAATAAGCATGTAGGATGTATATTAAGGCGGCGTCTGTGTGGAGTTCTATAGTTGTAGTGATTGTTACGCTCATTGTCAGTGCAATTCACAAATTTTCTTACTATGCTGTTTAGTTGAAAGTACCATTCCCCTTATCCACGCGGGTGATTGTAATTATGTAACAGTATGAATTTTTCTATCTGAGCGTAATTAAAAATGTTGAAATAGGAGATACGTGTAATAATGATACATAAATATGTATACTTTTTTGTGAAACCAGTCCAGTGCGAGAATTAGAATTGCATGCGATACAACTAAATTATTATTGACTATTATTAGTATCAGTTAGATAATGTGAGCGTCGAATATTTTTCTTGTTTCTGAAACATACTTACTTTTTTACTTCAAGTCATGAATTGTTAGGTTGAACGAAACCTTACGGTGTATAGAAATCGGAATGTATCGCTAAAAGTCAGTGTATTTTTGACAATCTGAATTAAAGCAGTCATTTTTGTTGTCAATATTTATTCATGTTTCTGGCTAAAGTCACATTTAACTTGTAGTACGCATTATTCTTACAGTAAAAAAGGTATAGGTTGGCATGAATTCTGAACTAACATTAAGTCATACAGAGGGATCATGAATATTGCGTTTTCGGATTGATTTGTTTTTTTTTACAAATAAATTATTGCACGCTTTTACAATTCGTTATTACATACGAGTTTTTGCTAAATAAAAGAACGAAACTATATGCAACTTTATCATGTTTGTGCTCTATCTCTATCACACAATAATATGAGGTGCCAAGTCAGTGTCTAAAGTCTTTGCATGCTGGGATTGACAATAAGAGCTCAAAACACTAACCACAAAGTTGAAGATTACGTTTGTTTATTAAGGGCTTGCTTTCAAGGAATATTTAATATTATAATACTGTAGTAAAAATATAATAATAACTGATAAAGGCACAGCACGTCAGTAAAGTAAATTATTTAAAAAAAACGTCAATTGACAACATTGACGTAAATGTTCAGTGTAATAATTCTATCGGAATGCTATATGTGAACTGAATAGAATTGAATGATTATCTGTTTCACTTAAGATTAATAAGGCATGTCAAGTATTTCGGTGAGTTTAGAATTACGATAAATATCTGTACAAGTCTTTGAATTAATGCACTGTTATTGTCTTTCCTTAATACTAAACTTCTTCACTTTTCTCAGTCCCTCGAAAAAGGAACCCGAAATACGATAGGTTTTTTCTTCCGTGGGGTTAATGCCTATCAAATCAAAAAGAAAAATTCATATCGACATATTTAGGGACGCTCATGTCAAGCCATCTGCTTACGAGGAGATTCATACCTAACAGCATTTTTACTATTAAGCCTATTAAAAATTCCAGGAAACCATGAGGAAGAGGATTTAGGGGAACAGGGAGGAGAATCTACATAATTAAGCGAGATTTCTCGACGCTTACGAGAAAAGCAGCCTGGCGTTTGATTTTGATTGTTACTAAAATTGCACATGTCTATACTCACCGAGTCCGATTTCATTTTTGGTTTCATTGGACTAAATCCTAATGATGTAGCAGGTCTAATAACTTCAGTTCGATTTAAATGCGCAGATGTAGGAGAAAATGGTGTCCGTGTCGAATTCTGAGTATCCTTGTCCTACAGGAAAAAGAAAACCATTAAAAATTTAAATTACATTTAATCAAAACTAGGCTAGTTTAACTACCCAGCTACATCACATTTGTATAATTCTTAGTATTTTTACCCCAACTCCGTCCTTTAGCTTTGACAAAGATAATGTTCCATATTGACGCTGGAGTCCAGAATTACTTTTTCCCTGCATTGTTACTCGTAACTGATTTTCGTCAACAGGTAGATCGATACCAAAATCTTCTGAAGGATAACAGGAACGCATGTGAACTGGAAGTAGGGTGTTTCGCCGTTGTATTTCACTAATTCGATCTTGTGGGTCATCACCCAAGACCTTAGACTCCACACATCTAGTACTTCTTTGTATCTCGGCCAGATTCTTAGCACTAAACAGAAAGCCGTCTTCCTCATCTTCGCATTTAAACAAGGATCCTGACCCTTGGGGAACAAATTTTCCTCTACCGGATGCCGTGGATCCGTTTGACTTAATTGAAGCCAACGAGACACACGAAGATCTACGGTCATCCATCCCTTGATGAGAGTGAATGCTGGACACAGATCCAGCGTAGCTAAGTCCTTTCACACTCATACAATCTGACTCTTCAAAAATAGAAGACCGACTCTTCATTACAGCAACATCAAATGAAAGAGACTCATAGTTTCTTTTCAGTTCTTCATACTCCATAGTCTTCTTTTTCAATGATTCGTTAATACTAAAAAGTCTGTTATTAGCTTCTATGTTTGCATGCTTCAGTAGTCCTCTTTCACGTTTCAAATCAACGATCTATTGTAAAAAATCATATACAAATATAGTAAATATATATTATATTTAAAAAGAATGTAAGATTTGACTCAAAAATTAGAAATGAATACCTCGTCTTCCAAATTCGAAACCTTCTCTTTCAATAAGGCTACCTCGTTACGTTTCAAAACTAGTTCACCTTGAACCTTTTCCACCTCTGCTCCTGTGATACGAGCCATCTGAACTTTCAGGTCCTCAAGTTTCTTACTGTACTTTTCTTTCATTTCAGCCTTGAGAGTTTTCTCAAGCTGAGGAACTTGTGCCGTTTTCTCCTCCAACAATTTCTGTAAATTGTTCACATTCTGTTTTAGTCCTTCCGACTCTGTCAGCGCAAGTCTGCACTCCAAAAGATCCTCTTTGATTTTGTTATTCTCAGTTTCCAAAACTTGCTGCCTCGAGCGTTCTTCCAAAATGACTTCGTCTAGTTTTTTGGTACTGTTATTAAGCTCAAGTTGCAAACCATTAAAATCTATATTTACAGAACTAAGCTCCACCCTGAGAGACTCCAACTCCTTCCTAAGATCATCCTGGTTGGCCTGTGATTGTTTATTAGACTGGAACAATTCCTCATAATCTGATGATTTTAACTCCAGTTCTTTCTGAAGTTCAGATATAGTTTTCTGTCTCTCCTCTACTTCATGTTCCAGTAATTGAATGGATTTGGTTTTGGCTTCAGCGTCAAGTTCCAAAGCTTTCAATTTCTCTGCCAATTCGGAATTAGTCTGGGTAGCTTCCCGAGTCTTCTCGATTTGCTTATCTAATTTTAATCGTATCTGCTGGGCTTCATTTTGATGCTTCATAGCATTGGATCGCTCTTTTTCAATATCTTGAGACAAATGATTCATGGACTTACTGAAGTCTTCTTCTGCTTTATGTAGTTCTTCTTTTGCGCTGGATAATTTCTCGTCATAAGACTCCAGTGACTGTTCTAGATGATCACATTTCTCGCGTAATTCAGCATGGGCTTGTGTCACTTCATCCAACAAGTTCGTTTTGCCTTGCAGGTCAACACGCAGTTGAGACAGAATGTTTTCATTATTTGTGGTCACTTCTTGTAGTTCTTCCTCCAAGACCTTGATTTTATCAGTCAAACTATCACGATCGTTCTTCAGAGAACTGATTCTTGATGACAAGTCTGCATTTTCTTCCTCTGCATTTGCGGAAGTTTGTTTTAGATCAGATATTTCTTTCTCCATCTGCCTAATTGTTGCGGTCCTTTGTTGCAGCTCTTGTTCAACGGTTTCCAAATTTCTTTCCAAGTCGTCGTTCCTCTGTTTCATTAAGTTGGACTTTTCCATTAGAGACTCCAACTCCTTCCTAAGATCATCCTGGTTGGCCTGTGATTGTTTATTAGACTGGAACAATTCCTCATAATCTGATGATTTTAACACCAGTTCTTTCTGAAGTTCAGATATAGTTTTCTGTCTCTCCTCTACTCCATGTTCCAGTAACTGAATGGATTTGGTTTTGGCTTCACATTCAGATTCCAAAGCTTTGCACTTCTCGAACGATTCATCATAATCTGACGTTTTTATCTTCAGTTCTTCTTGCAGTCTAGATATAGCTTCTCGTTCCACTTCTAATTCATGTTCTAGTAATTGAAAGGATTTGGTTTTGGCTTCAGTTCCAGATTCCAAAGCTTTGCACTTCTCGAACATTCATTTAATCTGAGTTTTTTATCTTCAGTTCTTTGCAGTATATAGCTTCTTGTTCCCTTCTAATTCATGTTCAGTAACTGAATGGATTTGGTTTTGGCTTCACATTCAGATTCCAAAGCTTTGCACTTCTCGAACGATTCATCATAATCTGACGTTTTTATCTTCAGTTCTTCTTGAAGTTGTGATATAGTTTTCTGTCCCTCCTCTACTCCATGTTCCAGTAACTGAATGGATTTGGTTTTGGCTTCACATTCAGATTCCAAAGCCTTGCACGTCTCGAACGATTCATTATAATCTGATGTTTTTATCTTCAGTTCTTCTTGCAGTCTAGATATAGCTTCTCGTTCTACTTCTAATTCATGTTCCAGTAATTGAATGGATTTGGTTTTGGCTTCAATGTCCAATTCCAAAGCTTGGCATTTCTCCAACGATTCATCATAATCTGATGTTTTTATTTTCAGTTCTTCTTGAAGTTGTGATATAGTTTTCTGTCCCTCCTCTACTCCATGTTCCAGTAACTGAATGGATTTGGTTTTGGCTTCACATTCAGATTCCAAAGCTTTGCATTTCTCGAACGATTCATCATAATCTGATGTTTTTATTTTCAATTCTTCTTGCAGTTGTGATATAGTTTCGTCCCTCCTCTACTTCATGTTCCAGAACTGAATGGATTTGGTTTTGGCTTCACATTCAGATTCCAAAGCTTTGCACTTCTCGAACGATTCATCATAATCTGACGTTTTTATCTTCACTTCTTCTTTGCAGTTTTGATATAGTTTCTGTCCCCTCCTCTACTCCATGGTGTCCAGTAACTGAAATGGATTGTGGTTTTGGCTGTGACATGAGATTCCAGAAGGCTTGTGCATATTCGTCGAACAAATTCAGGATAATCTGACGGTTTTTTAGTCTTCATGTCTCTTGAAGTGTGATATAGTTTTCTGTCCGCTCTTGCGTATGTTCCGAAGTGAGAGAGTGTGGTCACATCATATACTTTGGCACTTCTCGAACGATCCTCAATCTTGACCGGTGCTTTTATCTTCGTGTCTTCTTGAAGTTTCGGGATATTAGTTTTGCTGTCTCCTCTACTCCATGTTCCAGTACACTGAATGGAATTTGGTTTTGGCTTCACATTCAGATCATCCCCAAGCCTTCCGACCTCTCTCTCTCGTCCTCGATTAGCTCTCGTTCACTTTATTCATGCTCCAGTAACTGAATAGATTTGGTCTTTGGTCACTAATATATTCTGCCTCAAACTCTAATATCCAGTCTCTTGTCCTCATATATTCTTGTTGCTTGGATCTCTCTCTCTAATCGATTATAATTAATATTCTTCTGCGTACTTGTCTATCTCGTTCGTTTCTAAACATTTCTCGCGTAATCTGCAGCGCCATCATTGCAACAAGTGGTTCTGTCTTGCAGGTTCAACACGCAGTTGGACACGAAATCGTGTTCCTCATTATTCTGTGGTCACTTCTGTAGTTCTTCCTCCAAGGCCCTTGATTTTTTATCAGTAAACACTGTCTAAGCGATCGTTCTTCAGACACACACTGAGTCTCCCTTTTTGATGACAATAGTCTGGCGACTTCTGCTTTCCCTTCTGTGCCACTTGCACTGGCAGACGCTTTCGTCCTTTTTTATCCGATTCCTCGCTAGACTCTTTTCTTTCTCCTCATCTGCTTATACTTAGTCTTGCCTGCTCCCTTTGTCCGTTGCAGTTCCTCTCGTCTCTCCACACCCGGCGCTTTTCCCACCCCACTATACTTGTCTTTCTCCAAGTCGTCGATCCTCTGTTTCATTAAGTGTTGGACTTTTCCATTTAGAGCACGGTTTTCACTCGTCCTAACATCAATTTTAGTATGTAACGACTCATTTCGTTACCGCTGGTTTTCCCTAGATCGCTTATTATTGTTGTGTTATTTCCCTGTGTAATTTTCCTGTCCTGAATGCCCACACCATCTTTATTCTCCAAATCTCCGCTTATGCGGTTTGTCGTAGTTCTACATTCCCTTTGATAACTTTCGTCGTTGTCGGTATCAACAGTTCTGGTCGTCCCATGAGGCCGCACCCAGCTCCGTCTATCCCTCGTTCCCTTTCCCCCTCCACCCTCATGCTCCGGGGATCCCTGACCCTTCACATCTCCCTTCACCCTACCCGCTCCGAAGGACCACGGCCTCTATACGAACTTACGTTACTTGCGCAGCCTCGGATTCCAGTGTTTTCTGGGACCCTCGTTAGCTACACTCTTTTCTTATGCACTGTGAATTTTAAAGTTGCTATCACCTCTCCTGCGCCTCCCTTCGTGCGTTCCTGGAGAATGTGAATCATTACACTCAACAGAACAAAGAATCACACGACTGAACACTTTTGAGATTATCTACAAAAATACATATTAATAGCAGAGAAATTGTAGATTATTATCGACCATTTGCGCCCGTAGGACTGGAGGACTGAAGCCGGGACACATCTTTCAAGGGCGAAACATTGTGAATGTACTCTGACAATAAAGCAAAGAAATCACCTTATTAAAAACTCAATTACAGGACGCTGACCCGCTACGTAAAGAAAAGACTGTATTAAATTAAAGTTGTGAACACTAACCTGCAATGAACGCCAGATAGCAAAGTAACACAAATACTCATAGCTTAGAAAGCTACGAATATTTTACTTCCCTTGAGAAGAGCCGCCTTGAAATCAATCCAGTTTTCAGGTGCGCTGTTATTTGCCTGCGGGCTGATAACATTCAATAAACTGACGAACACAATCTTGTCTTTTTACATCATGTTGTGCAAAATATAATATTCAACACCGATACCCGCTTCAGTACCTGCTTTGAGATCTTCCAACACAAGTAGCCTGATTGTTAATGCCACAACCAACTTTGCCAAACTACAATAGGTAGAAAAGTATTAAGAAGCTCATTGTCCTTATTAAGGTTCTTGGGTATGCTACCGACACTCAAACTCTTCATACGTAAGCTACTCACATATAGATGTATAAATTCACAAAAGAATTGACCATCCACCAACTCTCGTACATCTGAAATTGGCTGCTCTGTTAGTCGAAGGGAATTAATCTGTAAAGAAGAGCATATTTATAAAAATCTTATATTTCCTCTCATTTAGTTAATGTTTAAATGAATGTTGTCTTACCCATTCCGTTGCAACGGCTTCCCAATCCATTTTAAAAGTTGTGAGTTGATCTACTCGATAAATCTTCTGCACAAAGTAAACGAAAATGAAACCTGAGTTTTAGTGACTAAAGAAAGACCTAACCG
Organism: Orchesella cincta; assembly: GCA_001718145.1. Lineage (NCBI taxonomy): Eukaryota > Metazoa > Arthropoda > Collembola > Entomobryomorpha > Orchesellidae > Orchesella > Orchesella cincta. Next base: position 189,302 of record LJIJ01000127.1, read on the forward strand.
AACACATAAAATGGATTTGCACTGTATAACACACAAATGCCTGGTGTAGGCGTCATAAACATTGCATGTAGATTAGAGCTAGAGAAATATATGAAGCGAAATTAATTGGAAAAAATAATTTTTATAGCAAACACAATATCCCCTTACCACACTTCGGTTGGTAATAGTGACTCTCAGCAATCAACTAACAGAGGTCGGAGTTCAGTATCAGTAAAAAATATCAGTTATCAGGTCAAGTTGAGTTAAAAAAGGCACAGGCTTTCTACTTCTACCAACGTACAGGTGTACCAGTCACATATAGTTACGTCCGTTCGTGGATGCTTCAAATAAAACATTACATTTAGATACTCGTTCCATCCTTCCATCAACTATCATAAAACGGCTTCTCTAATAAAATGATTTTGAACAACGATAAGCACAAGAGTATCTGACATGAACTCACTAACACCTAATCAGCCACTGGCTATGCATCAATAATCCAATTGATCTTTGGACACCGGATGGACCACTTCCACCTTCACTTTGACATTAAATTAATTGTGTCCTTATTGGTTGTCACTCGTCAACTCTTTGCTTTGAGTCTTGTCACAGTACACATGACATGACACATCATGACATATTTACATATTTCGAGAAAAAACTACTACAAAGTAAAAATTAACAGATACTTAAACATCGCACCACACCTGTACAAAATATTTATAAAACACAATGTTTTATCTGCAACAATAACAATGACAAATGAATTCGATGTCAAAAGAAGCAACTTTACAAAATAATTATTATTTATACAAATTTCTTAGAAAACAAGTGGTTTTCTCTGTTTACTACTTACAGACATGCAATAAAAATAGCGACCGAACCGAAGAAAAGGTTCGTTTTGTTTTCTGTTATGTTTATAAAAGTCAAAAATGTCCCAACGAACAATTTCCATTTTATGTACAAAATGCTTATGCACAAAAATACCACACAACGCGTTTGGTTTTATCTGTTATGCATTGTTCGTGCAACGTTCAAAAGTTGAAGTCAGGTGAGGTGCATTGAGCTCTGGGATGCGGGAATTCAATAATGCGTCAACCTGAAAGCATGTGGATGTGAATGTGGATTGGAGAGGATCGGATATTTTGTTTGATCTAAAGAGTTTTTAGTTTTGTTTTGTGTCTAATTAAATATATTGACCATTAAAGACGTGACCTGTTTTGAAATTTTCATAATTTAGTATATAAACCTTTTTTTTTTTTGAAGTTGAGTGTGACTTGATAAGAGTAGTCGTGTTTGTGGTTATTTTTAGACAGTTAATTAATTATTCAACAATGGCGGATATGGACGAGTCGGTGGGCGCTGCTAATGAGTTAACCTATGAAGAGAAAGTGGCCAGAGCTTCCATCATTGCTAAACCTATGGCTTCAAAGAAGTTGGCAAAGAAGTTGTTTAAACTTATCCGAAAAGGTAAGATGAAGTTGCATGTAAAATTTAAAGGATGATTAGTTAGTCAGTTAATGTTTCATGATGGAATGGATATTGAGCTTGTGATGTAGCCGTACGTTGGTGTTGTTATTTCTTATTTTAGCCAGTAAGCAAAAAAATTACCTCAGAAGCGGACTTAAGATTGTGCAGGCCAGGATTCGAAAGGGGGAAAGAGGGTATGTTAAAGATTTATAAATGTTGCTGAGTTATTAATTGTTAGAACTCAAAACTAACTGTGCTTTTATTTTATTATTGTGTGAAATAGGCTGGTGATTTTTGCTGGTAACGCTTGTCCTGTGGAAGTGATTTGCCACTTACCTGGAGTCTGTGAAGATAAAGGAATGCCTTACGCGTATGTTCCAACTGGAAAAGATTTGGGGGTAGCGATGGGGGTCAAGAGATGTTGCCTTGTTGTTATGATTAGACCACATGAAGACTATCAAGAACTCTATGATGAAATGGTGGAAGAGGTGAAGCTTCTTCCTCCTCCAGAATCCGTTGAAGCGTAACCGGGGTATGATGAAATGTGAATGGTTAGGTGAAGGTTGTGTGTATGAATGAATCATTAGGTATGTACCTTTCTCGTACATAGAACGATTGTCAAATATCCCTTTCACATTAAATAATGTTAAACAAGCGTTTTCTTCTTCTTTTGTATCGGTAGATGTAGAAAGTAGATTTAATTGTTTTCTTTCTTTTTATGTCTGACAGTAATAAAAAATAGTATATTTTGTATCAATACAAATGACGTGACAAGTAGTAGATTAGTGGTTCCACTCATTCAAAATAATACATAATTATTTGTCTTTGAATCATAAATTAGTATACATACGTAAGTTCGAAAAGCTACTATTACGAAATGTTGAGATCCGTAATATTTATACCGGAGTCTAGAAAAATACTGTCTGCGGTTAAAACTTTGGCTTCGTGTGTTTCTCGTTCCGTAGATTTTAATTCGTTAATTAAGGCTACACAGGAATGGTAGACTTTTGACCAGTCTTCTGGTGATGCCCCCAAAATCTTTTTGATCTGTAATTACAGCGACATAGACTTTAAATTTTTGCACATATTTATAACCAATTGCTGATCGTGAGTGACATTTTTGTTGTAACGACGAGTTAAGGGAAGTATGTTACCTCGTCATTAGCAGCAACATCAAATACTGTTTGTCCATTTTCACTTTCTTCCTCTTCATCTTCTTCTGTTCCATGTCTTATATAGTTTTCTATACTAGGGTCGGCACCGAAATGAAGTAGAATTGCACATTGCGTTTTATGACCTAAGCTTGCTGCACAATGTAGGGGCGTATCTCCTCTGTAGTTCTGAATGTTGGCAATGTCAGACTCTCCTCCTGCCTACATAGGTAACAAAAATCTTGTTTAAATAATGTTGGATGAGAATTTGATGTGGTCACGCTCAAACTCGTATTTACCGTTTTCATTAGACTAATTGTGTTGATTAAGTTGTCAATTTCTTCTTTTTCTACGGTTAAATGAAGTGGTGTTCTTCCATACATTCCTTCTTGATTAGTTAGAGTAGCTTTATGGCTGCAAAGGAGTTCTACAATGTCAGTATAACCATGATGAACAGCTATGTGTAACGCAGTCATACCTGGAAAATTAAAAATTTAAATAATAATAATTCATCAATGATAAAAATCTTGTATCACTGACAGCAGTCAGTGACGATGGTTGGTTGACTGGCTGTTGCACTTACTTGAGTAGTTATATCTATTGATTATAGATTGAGCATTGGGGGATTGTAAGAGGCACTTGACACAGTCTATATTGTTAGTTTTCACAGCTAAATGTAATGGGTTGTCACCCTCGGAATTCGGAATGGTTATGTCTGCGTTATGATTCATCAGTTCTTGCACAAACTCTAGGGAATTTGTTGTTACAGCCAGCGCTAATGGGGTTAGGTTGTTGATGTTTGGCTCATTAATAAGGTAGGAAATATCTGGAGAAGCATCCACCGTTTCCAAAATTTTGTTGAAGGGCTCCCTTTGCTGATTGTGTATTGCGGTATGTAGTGCACTGAAAGATAAAACGGTTTAATGAGTTTGAGTATTATCATTTTTTATTTCATTTTCGTGAAGACGTGTCTAAAATTCGGTATTAAACTAAGTTTGCCACATACTTGTCTCCATTTTCATTCACAATGCACAGTAGGTGCCTAAGTTTCTGAAGAATGCAGTTCAAGTCTGAAGTTTCAGCCCACGTATGAAGGCCTTGGCACACACTAAGGGCCACGTTCACTGCAAGGACCTTAGACTGTGGGTCTCCAGCAATTGGTAGCATACTAGCATCACAGGGAAATTTCTGATTTGATCCTTGTCTCACGGAGGAGGAACCTATGCACAAAAGTTAACAAATTTTATGTGAGACTTGTGCATAGTAAAATTGATGCTGTTGGTACTACTTTTTCATAAAACGACAAACTGCATCCCATTCCATCACTTGATCACAGAATTGAAGTCTCATATTTCACCACAAAGTAAATGCATACCCAAGTTATTGCCTCCAGCTTGCTTTTCATCACCCTCTTGGAATGGCTCAATTCTCCCCGAATCTCGGCTATGGTAATCTGACTGATCCCTATCTCCAGTATCTCTACTAGGTCCCGATCCCCTTCCTCTACTATTATCACTTCCAGTTCTGGAACTCTGCCGTTTCGGCATTTTTCTCACTAATTCAAAATACATACTCACTTAACAACTTTCACAAATTAGTAAGATTATTATAAAATACTCAACACAAAACGCACATCGTTCAATCGGTTTGTATATAAAAGGAAGACTGGCACTTGTAGCGGAGTCCGATGGTCTCTCTAGCTGAACTTGAACCTCGACTTCAGTGTCGATATCAACGGATCGGTACGGTGGTGTTCTGTTTTTTACAAAGTCAGAGAGACAAATGTGATCAGTACTGGAAAGCTTCTGCTCATATATTGACACTGTGTGCATAACCAGATATTTTATTTCCCTTGTTTGCAATCATAACATGCTATTCAATAACCTCACTCTGGCTACACTGCTAAAGTATAATGGGGTATACAAAGCATCATCACTTTCCTTCTACTACTACACTATAAAGTGGTCTCATCTTCACCAGTAGTATGAAGACTCATATATATATATAACAGTGCAACTAGTCATAATGCCGTATTGCATACATATATAAATCTATAGTAATCCCAGAATTTACAATGGGTTAGAGTAATACACAATGATGGTATAATGGGAAAATACTGCTAGTTGCAGGTCAGTTTAAGAGAATGTGAGTGTGTGGATGTGGATATATGGAAAATACCGACGATGGGGGAATTTTGCTGAGATATGCATAACATATGAAATTATAATTGTAAAGCAAGAGAGTTGTTATAGCCCGTCTGTCTATTATTGCGATTGTGCTCCTTTTCTGCAAACAATATATATGTTTGGGCTGTGTGAAAGTTTGCGTACATGGAAGCGCACATATAAGGAGGAAGCATCATCATCATCGCATGATTTTATGGCTTTGGCTTAACTGCTAACAATAATATGTGAGATGATTTTGCAGTTGTTCGTCCCTATTCATTACTGACTGAAGCTATATGTCCACGTATGAAATGTACGTAATATTGTAAATGTAACGCTAGTTTTTTTTGCATTGAGCATGTTTCATTTCCTATATGCATGTACCTGTATATTATAACTATATAAGTATTTAGGAAAACCACTCGATCATCTTTTCACAATCTTATGTACATGTACGATGTGAATAAACTGTAGTATTTTTTATTCAATATACATGTAGTAATGTTATGAGCAGGTAAATCCCACTCGACCGGAAAATAGAAATGCCACTCACATCAAGTCTTTCCCACAGTTTCAAATTAATGTTAATAATCCCCAACCCTACGCTGAGTAGAAAGCAAGGGATCATGTCATGTGCTTCAAATTGACGTTATAAAGTTTAGTGAGTCATCCTTCACCACTTTGAAATATTACGTACTTACACCTAACCTGGAAAAATCACATGCTACTAATTTTCTAAACTTTGGATGCTGCATACTTACACTAATTTCAATGCGCATAGATGAATATCGCTTGCTCTCAAAATTTGCATAGAGGCAAGGTTAGCGTTTGGTTGCCTGAAAAAAATACTTTGTTGTTACTTAGCTCATTGCTACGGACAAGGCTTACAAATTAGAGGACGCTCTTGGAAAAGTAAAGTCAAGTTAGTGATAGCCGGTTCTTGCAAGGTTCTGTGTGCAAGGAAAATTAAGAAAAAAGTTGTCCTGCTCAAACTTTGGCAATTGCTGATGTCATGAAATGTTGTTATTTGGTGTTGCCTGCCAAATTGCACACGTAGTTCAGTTGGCCACAGAACGGATCATCCAAATTTCTTATTACCATGTAGCTTTGGCTAAGGCGGACACCCAATTCAGATGAGTAATAGTTACCGGCTACGTTTTTATACGTCATAAAAGCCAGTTTATGTACGCGTTAGTGCTGGTTGGCACAGGGCAATTGTTAGTGTAAGTAAAAGCAATTTGAAATTATTCGAAGAATAGGAAGTACGACAAACCGATAAACAGAAAGATGGATAGAAAACAACATTTAATTATTGTTTACTTGTTGTATCAATAAATTTTTTTTGACTCTGTCTTCCGTCACACAAATCTGCTGTCTATTTCATGTACGTAAGTAAAATTCAGGACCCAGCCGAGGGCGACTTTTACATTTTCCACTATAGTTTAAGTTTTGTAGTCACTGCTAGCGTCATATCATTTCACCACGTAATATGTAGTTCATTCATGAGTTTATATATGCATCCGTCGGTCTTTTTCATACTTAAATAGAATAAAATTTCCTAGAATTTATTTAAACTATGTTGCGGTCAACTTAATATTAGAAAACTCTCAGATTGGAAAATTATCTAACTTAAAATCAAATTTAACATTGAATTAATGTTATGCAAGTTTCATGAGAATATTTTCCAGAAAACAGGGAATTTTATATGATGATGAAAGTGATAAACAAATGCAAAACATGGAACTTCCGATAGTTCCAAGCTGTAATTATTACATATGAATCTAACACTTTTACCCATAATAGTGAAAAATCCATGTTTCCAGAAAATCTTAAGTAATGTAATTCCCTGCAAAAAGCAGATTTGCTGAGCTGATTTTGCAATTTGCAATCAACATTAATTAATTAAAATGTAATTACGCTTCCTCACATTCATCGTAGATATTGTCAAAAGGAAAATTGCTCGTACTATGTGGCAATCTGGTAATACCCATGGTCATAGTGTTACATTATTATTAGATCGTACCTATATTCAATTTCCCTGTACAGTCTATGAATTCTGTAGTGTAGCATTGTGGAAGAGGAGGAAAAAATTTGATACTCACTCATTCCCATATTTTGCAAGCAAGGAAAAGTAACCTCTTACAATGATATGAACTTGTGTAATAATTTTTTTCTAACTGATAATGTTTAATGTTCGTATATTATGAACTTTTAACAAAATTATATCTGTATGGGATTTTTACTCCAGTTTATAAGCAATAACCCCATCAATTAATGTAAGAAGACTGCATGTATGTGTCGCTCACTAAATAAAAAGTCCAGACTGGGAAGTACATTTTGTATTAGCACAGCCACAGCACACAATCCATAAAGGTAATTATAATATCTGACTGAGACCCTAACTAGTTTCATTCTGGTTTCAATGGAGTAACGTGAGCTATGCTGAGGTGATGTGAGATACATTAACAATATACAGAAACGTGCTTCTTTACTCCCTTTTTTGAAGTTATTAAATGTGCTCATTCCTCATCATTATGAGCTTGGGGATTTCCCTGACTTCGTTTCGCCTTGAGCACACCGCACTGACAGTCAAAAGAGTGCATGCGAACGAGCTTATGTACACAGACGAAAATGAGAGCTTTGGGATTTATGCGGACATACATACTTCACTTTACCAATCTATCATCTCTCTGAATGGATCATGATGGTGATGTGATGTGCTATATGATTACTAAAACGTTACCGTAATTTCGTATGTACACAAGCAAAGCTCAGATTTACATTGAAGTTTCAATCATTTTTTTTGCAAGTAGCTTGTGAAGTGCCGGTATATATGTACGCATGCATTCGCATATAAGATATGCGAAATTACATGCAGATAAAATTTAATGCAAGTTGTAAATCGTCAGTTCCTCCTCGTGACATTGAATCTGCGTATTACTCAAGTCGCGAATCTTTCTGTCATGTCTCATGTCAGGTTAGTGCGCATTATTATAGCTTATCGTTATACTACAAGGTAGTCTCAATATTGACAACTAAATGACTTTAACTTTCAACTGATGGCTGAGGATTTCCCCGACTTCAAAAGAGGAAATTTGGGAATGTCCATTTAGGAGCCTTTATCATGCCATGGTTTACACAAATATGTAATGCGTGTTGACATTAGCCTAGCTGACATGCGATCATTATATGATGATATACCACAATAATATTTGTGCACATCATACTTCTATATGTTTTACTCTACTTTTAGGGGTTATTATTGTAGCGTGGACCATTGTTTACTCTAAGAACCCGATTGTTAAATGTTGAAACAATGGATTTAAGGTGTAATAGCAGCAAGACTGCATGTAATCTTCATAGCACTTGGAGAGTAGACTAAATAAAACAAAGTTAAATGGGCACTTACTTAAAAACTATAGCGTACTGATGGTGGACGTCCAGTTTGCTGAATTTTCCATAGGCTTTCCAGATCTCTTGACCTTGGTCGTTTTCCTGGTAGAATTTGACTTGTATATTGTCTGTGTAGTAGAAGTAGAAGAGCACAGGTTGCAAGTAAGTGACAATGTCAAATGAACCTTCTTTTGTGAATGAAATGAAAACGTAGCATGAGGACTAGATTCTACAAATTTCTTTCGTATATTAAACAAGATAGAAGATGGAAACACGTATGCATAATATAATAATTATTATTTTAATCATAGAACAAGGTTTTTACTTACGTTTGTCAACCTTCTCGACAAGAATAAACACTTCTTCATCTCCTGTGCAACAGCTAGCATGCTTATCAATCCGAACGATCCGCAGCTCTCCGGTTTGAGTGCTTTCTATAAGTATTGCACATTAGATACATAATATCAGCCCATATGAAACTTTCATGTATGGATAATGTGTTGCTCATTGAATTACAATAGCATGTGTAATAGCTCTATGAATGAGCACAAAAATTGTTATTCATGAGTCATCCTTGAGAAATTCCCCGAGTGTGTATTAAAAAAGCTGTTTTTCGATGGGTTAATGGCTTATTATAGTCACATGTGTGTATGGATAATGGAGCTAAGGATATTTAATTCGTAGCATACTGCCAGAGCCAGCGTAGTGTAGTGGCAAAACAAAGTTGTTCACGTACACATTTTCTAGTAGATTCATGCTACCACCGTGATTTGGGATTGGAATTGGTATTACATCCTATTGATTTCATACATCAGGTTACATTAACCTGTTGCGACCTGCTAATCAAGTAAATGATGTTGCCAAACACTCTGCTGTTCTTGTTTTTTGTCTTTTAACCTGCTAACTTCTCCACAATGCTCTGCTAATTTCTTGGTAGTGCGTGAATTTCTAATATTACCCAGTATTTAGATCAAACTGGAAACAGTGGGAATGGTACATTTCATTAAACATTAGTCATATTCCAAGATACGCTTTATAGATGATTATAGTAAAATGGACGAAGAATTAACCATTTGTTGACATTAAAAAGCAACAACTTTTTGTAGTTTTATAAAACCTAAAATTAGTGTACATAAAAAAAGCTTGTATGCTACTCTGAATTGTATGGATTATAGGATGCAATCGATGCGATCGGAGCTTACTAAACGATGCATGCATATTTTTATGGGAGTAATATTTAGGTTTGCATATTAAGACAGGTACAATTGGGAATTTCCCATGGTTCATTTTCACGCGTTCTGTCATCATCATACAATTTTGGTCTAGAATGATTCACTTTCCGCTCTGCTCTCCAGTAGTTGCAGTTGTACATCAAAGTGAGAGAATCAAGGTAATTTCAAAATTAATACAACACGAATATTTGTCAAAAATAGTTCAACTAACGATAGCGATTGTGTAAATCTTTTGCGGTTTTTCTAACTTCGTGTTAAGAATCATTCGTGTAGACTGGTACATCAAAATGGAGGGTTGATGTTTTCTTTTAAAAACTTACATGTGAGTAGTTTAGCAGTTAACACAACAGTCGACAGCGATGCATTTCTTCGCGTCATAACAATGCGTGTTAGATGTAAAAATAAATTATTGTACATTCCAGACAAGATGACGTAGAACTATACAACATATAATGCACCGTCCATGAGTAATAAAGCACGTGTTTAGCTCTTTTTTTCAACTGAGAATATCAAGTAGCCTTCCAAGGCTGACTTGGAATTTTCTTTTTCATTCATTTTGTACACGCATGCAATAATGCGGAGTGCGGACAAAGTGGGGAATTCTGTTGACTTTGATTTGCACTTTTAGCCGGAGGGTAAATTGTTGTATTGCAAAAAAAATCAAGGTAGTAATAGATTCGATTCCGCACTTGAGCAAAGCAATTAATCAAATCAACAAAGCGTTTCAAAACATGCAAGGGGCAATGTGCGTCATATGCATCGTTTCACTAATTAATTACAAGTTAATTTCCAAGAGCAATAAAAATTGACTTACTATTATGTTGAATTGGGCTAGAGACCACGGCAGGGCAAAGCATCCGTGAATTGCGGGGGTCCAAGGGATCTCTGACAAAGGCTTCAAAGTAGAGAGCTACAACGTTGAGATTAATACCTAAGGAAAGATCATCAATCCTCCCTTCGCCTACTCGTCGACTGTCTCCGTGACCTAACTGGGACATTTTTGCTACCAGTTGTTTACGGATCCCCTTTTTGCTCACGTATATGATGTTGAGGCCTTGAAACCTAGATGAAGGCAATAAATTCAACTGGGGTGAGTAAATAAATTCGCAAATCATCTTCTTGACAGGTGCTGAAGCAAAAACATGCTACTAATTGTTTAAAGCACGAATGAGACTGGCCCAAATATCAAGTAGTAAAAAGCTGAAGCTGATCTACTTGCTTAAGATCTTAAAGTCATTACCATATTCAGATTTTTAAAAGCAGCAAGAATGGAATTTATTTGCATAAAATTTATTAGGAATGTCAATTTGACATTCTCTTAGTTCGCAGTTACAACTGGAAATCAAAGAAATCAATTGAATGTTGATAAATGAAAGCACAAATGCGAGTTAATAAGGCTATATTATAAGATGTGTTTGATTGAGATGGGTCGCGGGTTAGAAATAGGTCGACAGAAGTTTGATATGTAGTTAGTTATGCATGCTGCGTGACATGGTTGGTGGTGTCAGGAATTTCCCAAAATTACTTGCTAATCCAACAACTAAGGACAACCAAACATGGTCAATTTTTATAGTGTGTAGAGCACGAAAATTGCGAAATTAAAAACGAAATACAGATTACAATATAGCTTCATGCACGAGACGCTCGACTGGAACATGGGAATTTACCCATCAAGCTGGAGTGTGTTACTGCATTATAAATTTTGAGCAAAAACTAGTAGGCTACTCTACTAGAAGGATGTCTTGTATGCATTTTGATGTATTCATTCTAATAACAATAATAATAATCTCGAATAAAACTGGAAAATACGCTGATGTGGTTCCAAACAGGTTGATTGTATACTGAAAGTATGGTATTTAGAAAAACTTGTGTTTTTACTAAAAAACGAAACGTTTCACAAGTCACAACCATAAACATTTTTTATGCATTAACTTGTCTGGACTGTAGGTTCAAGTTCAAAGAGCATAGGGAAACGTGGGAAAACAACTCACACGTTGACAGAATAATATTTGTAGTTTTTTGAGTGCCTAAACAGCTTGATGTAATGAATATCAGACAAAATATTATCGTTTACAAGTTACTTTAATATTTTATCGTTTTAATCACCTTTTCAGAAAAGCACTTAAAATTATCAACCAAAACATAGATAAGGGGCAACATGAGCTTTGATTGAAAAATTATCTAGCGATAATGATTAATAGAATTGATCAAACATCTTAGTCATCTCAATAATACAAAATCAATACAACATTAAATCTGTGCCGTGACTCCATCTATCTTAGCCCTATAATAGGTTGATATTGAACATATATGTATATATTCCCAATTACCAAAAAAGCATCGATCCAAATAACTAAATTTGGTTTGATTTGATCTTACACTAAATTCCAATTGATTGCTTGTACATAAGCTACAACACAACGGAAGTCATGCATGAGGTGAGTGAACAACATATTATAAGATTAGTTTACTTACACTGCAGTGTGATCATTGTGTGTAGTCACTGGGATTTCTACATAGCAATTCTCTCTGGAAATCATGTCATCATCTCCACCTGTACCATGTCCCATTTCCAACAGATGTGGGTGAGGGTAATACGGAGGTGTGTCGCAAACTAATGAGCAACGGAGGATTGCATCACCGGGGAAGTTGTGGAGCTACATTTCATAAGGAGCAATTAATAATCATTATGGGAAATTTGGTTCACTCTCTTCCAAATGCATGTAAAATGTTCTCGTGCTTTATAGCTACTCATCAACTTGTCCAATCTTCAGTCAGATACCTGAATGCCTATATGCAAATGGGTTATACAGAAAATAACTGTGATCTTTATGATAATAGTAGGTAACGGAGGTTATATGGGCTTGCAAGCTGTATCTGACGTGACCGCGAATAACCATAAAGGAAATTTATCATTTATGTACAGAGGAGTCATTTGTACTGAGATGGTCGTTGGTACTTACAGAAATTCTGTTGAATCAGGGGATTTACCAATATTTTATGTGGTCTTTCCGTCTGTCATCTACGTGTTATTGCTGCTGCATTTACTTTCAAAGTATCGAAATGCTGTCTAAAACCCAAAAATGTTCAGTGCTCAACTGGCGTTGAAACTACTGAAAGGCCTATTCAGGTACTTCCAACTTGAGGAATTCCAACTAATATAATATGCTTTATGCACTGTATATTTAATGCTCACGTTCTTGTAAACGAAAAAGTAATGTTGGTAAAAAAATTAATGATTGTTATATGACCCTTCTTGTCTTGAAATTTAAACACAACATGTCAAATCATGTTTTGGAAAACCCCAAGTCTGGTTTGAATTCGAAGGGACGATTATCATCGAAGCATGAAGGGATCAAAAGCATGTTTAGTTTAGCAGGAACAATACAGAGACTTCCTAAAATTTCAGAAACAAGGTTGTTGACTTTCAACTTAAATTGCATACAGGCACACACAAGATGTTCTGGATATAATGGCTAAAAAGGCATCTGGGATTTCCGGAATTGAGGGATGAAAGGAAACTAAAGTTACAGGGCAGACAAAGGTATGCAATTTGCTAATCTGACAGCCAGAATTGCCCTTCTCAGCCGGTGGTCATTTTGTGGCTCGTGAATTCAGGCAGTATTAATCGTACAAAATTAGTAATGATTGAAGGCAATGCACATATGTAAGAAGTTTTATTATGCATTCATGCTCAGTACCTACTCTAAACATCATGTCGTACATGTTTGATGTTGTTACACCGATACAAAAGTGTAAAAGCATATTGCTTATAATAAGAAGGATAATACACATTATGCATTGAAACATGAAAGTTCATCCAAGAAAGCGCATGGTATATATGTTTGAAATCAGTTGACAGGCATAATATAACATAGCCATCTGCTAAATGGAAACCTGTTCTCTCTGCAAAGAATCGCAACGCTGTAGCGTGCAACAGTTTGCTGCAACCCCCAACCAGAAACCCTATCGGTTACCAGATGCAGGAAAATGACCGGGGAATCCCCACATAGTTTTATTTGAGCAAGTGGAGATGGAGAGTAAAATCATAAGATGTGGGTGTGAAATAGTGTGTGTCGTGTGTGCTGTGTACTCAGAAGAAGGCTACAAAATGCAGTGCTCTTCCATCTTGTAATTCACCACCACATTGAACAACGGCTCTCACCCTTTCTTCATTTACTCGCTAAGGTAAAACCAAACCCCTCCGGCAAATGTATTTCTTCTTTACAAATTTTTGTATTTTTGAAGAATCGCTTATCGAATGAAGTCAACTGTCAAACTTTTAATGAGAAAATTAGATCTTTTAACCTGAGCAAACTACAAAGATAGTGAGTTATTCAGAAGCAACGTTTCTTGGAATGGATAATGAAGTCATTTGCAATTTCTCTGAAACAGCAAGATCATCTACACCTGAACCAGAGATTCAAAATATTAGTGTGCGATTGTGAATGCTCAACAATTCGTAAATTAGTGGGGGGGGGTCTAGAAAGATGTTGACTTAGATGGTTGAGGCTACATTGATTGTATTTTGCATCCATGCCATGCATCTACTACTAACCTTCACTGTTGGATAAAGTTTTGAGCCATTGGAAGGGGAAGGTCCTTGTATTGGATTTGAGATAATTGAAGTTGATGAAGTTGAAGCTGGGAAATTACTGGTTCCTTCAACATTTTGTACATGAGCACTGACACTGCCACTTATTTCACTTGATATCATCCCGTAACCAGTACTGCTAGTAGTAGTAGTGGATCCTACTGCAGAAGCAGGATGCATTCCGCTAGTTCCTGCTAGTTTCATCGTACCAGCAACAGTAGCAGCAGCACTTGGAGAGCCCAGTAAACTCCCATGTTTCCCGGTCATTTCAGAACGGTATCGGAACCGGAACTTGGGTTGTGGCTGAACAAAGATTTCAAGAAATGGCTGTTTTGGGTGAAAAGTTCTTGGCGCACCTGCGTACGACGTTTCCCACTCCATTCTTATATATTATTTGTTCCTTTTCAGGATTATATGGTATTCTCACTACCACAAAGTTTTAGTTCCGTCTAAGATTTAGTTTCACGGCAAACTACTCCCAAAAATAGTTTCTCGCCTTACTCATCATTCATCAGAGAAGGAGCGTGCAACGTGTTTTATTACATCACCATCAACAAACACAAACAAGACAACCACCGCGCACTACCACGACGAGCCGATACGATGTCCATGTATTCTCCAAGTTACATGTGCTAAACTTGTTAGATTTCTTTTGAGAAGGACGCCTCTGCTAATTCAGCTTGAAGGAGGCTTTGGCTTATATTCTAATCACAAAAAATCCTGTGCCTAGACTTTGGATTTTATTGAAATGTGTACATTACATGCATATTTCTTTGCTCTTCACAATCCAAACTCACGAATATAAAATAATATGTACCTTTAGCGTGTGAGCTCTGCAGCGTGGGCCTAATGAAAAGAAAAAATGAAGATTCTTTTGATGAAATGACAAGAAACATGCATGCATGTGTAGTTAACTCACTCTCAGTCAGTTGATACTTATATAATGAGATGCATAAAATACTATACAACTTCAACACACGTAAAATGACTCCTTGCAAATGAAGAGACGGCACTGTACTCTCTTTCTTGCATAAAAAGCTCCTGTTTCATATCCGTATTGACGCTAACTTGGCCTGGTATGCAGTGCAGGTTTTGTATCCGCTTTGATTTGCGTGCATTGGATTGAATTGCACTTACTACTTACTTTTCCTATTTATTTCATCAAAAATGACCGGCTTTTGTTAAACTTATGGTTTTGTGGATATTCCCCCCAAAACAGCGGCTTGCGTTGTTAGGTCTTCCTCTAATCCTTTTTTGGTTAATATAATACTTATTACAGCGATGATTAAATGAATGATGGGTATGCTCCTTTACAAAATATATAGTAATAACTTTTATCAAAAAATTGAATCTCTTTGACCAAAAAACGCATGCAAACTTTAAATATACCTACTATGTGTGAAAACGTCTAGACGTACAAGCGTGAATGTTTTTATTAATAGTGTGGACTATGCAAACAATGATATGTATTCTCCCCACAAACTTTTTAGCAAATCTATGTCAAATAAAAAATCGAGCAAGGTTATGATCCCATCTAATTCTGTGAGCGTGAGTATGTATACAGCGATGATTTATCCGTTGCGGTTGCAGCTTTGTAGTTTTGTTAGTATTAACATTTTGCTCCTCTTCAACACTTTACAATGGGGAGTCTGAAGAACTCTAGAGTGATGAAACCATCCTCATACTACCACCATGATTATGATTAGGTATGCATAGAAAAGTCGGCTATGCACGACTTACGCATACATACATGTAGATGATGGTCAGGTTGAAGGTTCATGGTGAACAAATGCAAGTATAAAAACTCAAGGTTGGGAGTTCCCCAAAGTTAGCGTCACTGAGCCAGCGATCCGGAGTCACTCTCCTCATTTTTTTTAACCGATAAGCATTGTACAATTGGATTATATTGTGGAAGATTATCTTGCTCAGTTAATAAATTACCAAAACAATTCTATTAACATCAACCACTTTTTTGAACTTGCTCCCTGTGCGCAGTCTGTCGAACAAGTTAATGAATACATGTGTGTTTTCGTATTTTTTGAAGTTTATAAAAAAATCATCCTATTCTTTTGGCAAACTTTGTTATAAATATATCGGCCAGAGGATATCATCATCACATCAGCCTTTCAACGTAGTGTTTTCCTGAATTGAATTGTCTTGGGGAATCCTGCAAAAACTTTTGTCTACTTGGCAGTAAGCTGTTGTTAAAGTGGATTGAATGATAATGATAGGGAATGCTTGCGTTACGAACATGTCCGTAAGTTATCCAAACCATCTAAATTGTCTGATAAGATCCGTCCATTCACTTTATACTGTGAAGACCAGCTATATATATTGGGAGATGTATGCATTTAGGTACAGTGCATTGATATGAAAATGTACTATGTATCAAAATTTCTCTTTTAACATTATGGACAGGTATGAGAAACATTATGCCTGCTGTGACTCCTTCATTCGCACTATTTTTGAGCATTTCTTTGCAGAGCATTTACTTTGTTAAGCAATCCTTATAATCGGAGATTCATTTTTATATTTTTCAGTATCATTACTATTCTATGACTTCATCACAATCGTACTATGAAAGCTACGCAATGGTATGGTAGAGCTGCTCGTGATCAGACTTTAGTGTATTTCTGGGAATTCCCACAGTCCAACTTTTGCTCCGGCTGTGACACTATTACCCCCTTGCAAATTGAACGATTGTTATTCATTCATGGGATTGCAAATCAACACTCACACTATGCATGCGCTATTTACATAGATCTTCATAAATCTCGATGATGGAAGGATATACTATATCCTAAAATTGAACGGTTTGATGGTTGATCGTTGATCACATCATCAATGTTTTGTAAGAGTAACATTTTACCATTGAGTTTTTCAAATTATCCTTGTAGAAATGCGTACATTATATTCCATCTTGATTTATGAGTGTCAACCCAAGTGTGAAGGTAAATGCTTGCAAATTGACAAGTGCAGACGAGGAAGCACATTGAATCTCGCTAGCATAACAGGGTTTCAATTTCAAATAATAATGTTTGGCTTTTTAATGTGAAAGTAAAATGTATTTCTTATCATGCCGTGCGTTGTATATCATATAACGTCAGCCACAATAAACCGGAAATGCCAGAAATAATTAGTAGTGAAGCTGGCTAAAAGTTTAATTAAAATAGAAAACCCAGAAACTTTATAGGTGAAATGAAATGTCAATGTACTGGATAGGTATCATTATTATATATTTCTATGAAGACAATAAGCTTCGGATTCGTTGTAAAGATCAAGTTCATCTTTTGGCAAGAATGCTTTGAGAGAAAACATATAAAGTCGATTATATGGGGTTTGGGTTACACAAGTCACATTATAATCTTTTTTATCTTAATCGCTACGGTTGGATTTTCCGAATGCATCACACTAATAAATCTGGACGTAACCTCGTAATAAAAATGAATATAAGACTTGGACGGTACGTCAGCGCTTATTGAAAAGGTGAAATGGGGACAGATTTTAAGCCTTTGTTTCAATGATGCCGACGTGACCGTGGCGTTTAACATCTGATTTGTACATTGTGCTCTGTGATGAAAGGTACCTTAAAAAGTGTTTAACTAAGAAACTTCTTCAATATCGTCTCTAATCTCTTTACAAATGTTTTTGAGCTGATGGTAGTAATCGTTGTTCCTTCGGGCTTCCCAGCGTTTACATCTGAAGTACTTCCCGATGAGCTGTGGCCGCAAAACCATGACCGGATTATGACCATATAACTTTTATAAAGTATTGTCCACGAAAACAACAACGAAGTTCGTGGCATACCACAAACAATCATTTGTGAAGCAAAGCAATTTTGTTTCGGTTTAAAAAAATGGTCACTGATCACATGCGGTAGTTCTTTAATTACTTGCTTCCGTAAAACTGAGAAAACACATATTATTCAGCAGTAGTATACTTTGTAAAAGATTAAACCGTTCCAACAATCAAGATGAAAAGACAAAATTAAAAACATGAGTATATGTGCAAATAATGAAGATTCTATCTCGTAAAAAGACGCAAAAGATACTTACTAAAAACTTTACAAGGGAAACTTTGCTAATTAGACAAACCATTTTTGATAAATAAGTTTGAAAGCAATCAATTGACAGTGATTGCACGTGTAACTAACCAAAGCACTAGCTATGTAATTTATAAATTTCGAAACGGCTGCATGTGGTTTAACTCCTCATTAAGATATACCTATTTGAAACCTTATTGGCTGAACCGTTGCTCTCTATAGTGCTTAACATAAAATAGCGCAGGTTTAGTCATGAATGAGGATACGATTTTTCGAGCTACTCAAAATCAATCCATCCATCCATTCTGTCACTTTGATTGCCCAGCCTATATATAACATACATTCAGAGGATATAAATTTAGGGACTGTTAGCTCAAGGCTCATTTTAGTACAGCTTTACCGTACTCTTGAAACGAATCCTTTCTTTCAGCTTTTCGCCATGCTAATAACTTACAAAACTCACTCATTTGCAACTTGCGACTAGCTTCAAATTTTATGTTCATATCGCATATATTTATAATGCGAGCGAAAAGAAACTTCCTTCATTCTTTGAATTGATTTTGACAGAAAATCAGTCTTCAGCATGACATTCCTTCACTTCCTTCCTTCCTTATTCAGATTTTGAGTGCATATAGTAGTAGCTCAGAGCGAATTGTGACCCGATTTATTTCCTTTTCATAGCCAATATACTTGTAAAATTTTTACAAAATGCCGGTCAGTCCCTTGCGAGAAGGCAGATAAAGTGGTAAATGTTATCCGGGCTTGAGGATTATAGAAAATGGAGAGATTAACTGAAAATCAACAAAAAACACTTCTTCATTTTACACCAAAATTATTGAGTGGTTGTAGTTTATGGAAAATTGTTACTGTATTGTTGCTTACCCTTAACTATTTAGAACGGACAACAACATTTGCGTTTCCATCCGGAGTGCATGTTGACGGCTATAGGGGGATTGAGGAGCCATTCTATCCTTTCCAGCAGTACATTCAAGTTCGGAAAACATATTCGTGAGTTCATAATAATTCTTAAATAGTTTACGTTTAAAGTATAAGTTACGATACATAATAATTTTCACAATGGGTCTGATTTCAGAGTTGAGCACATTCCAGTGTACGATGGTGATGGTGACTCGTCAAATAATTTGGAAACTTCTGCAACTAACCATAACTCTGGAGAATCTGATGAGCACGAAGCATCCCACTCTGATGACAATCAACAGCATTACATAAAACCTAGACTTCGGGAAGAAATTGATGATTACAAAAAGCATGAAGTATATGAAGAAAAGGGATACGGCGATTCGGATTATGATCACAAGTCTTACGGGGGAAAGGGCCATTATCGTAATCCTTATCCTTCCGAGGACAGTCGCGAACACAATGATCATGATGGGTCAAGCAGCTCCAGCTCTGAAACTGCTGCTTCCGAACAACCAGCCAAAAAAGCAAAAGCTGTGCATAACGGTCGCCGCAGCTATAGACGAGCACTAGGACCTCCAATTCGATCACTCCACACTCCGGATGGAACTTCTACAAAAATTCTTGAATATGCTGCTTCCACCCAATACGATAAGGATGCTCATGAAAAGGGAATCTATGCAGCGAGAGATAATATCTATTGTCCAGAAGTGATTGATTTTGACCTCAGTTCCAAGTCCATGAGAATGGGTAAAGGTCACAGAAGGGGAAAGCCCAGGCTTAAAGGTTTGGGTGCAAAAATTACATGCTTGAAAAACAAATATTTTGGGGCTGAGCCACTTCCACGAGCCATTTTTGCATCACCGTCCCAATCCAGGGAATCCGTCATAGAAATGCCTTCCATGGAAAATTTCTTTAAAATGATAAGAACCAACGTCAATTCCATGTCTTCATTTCGACATTTTTGAGTAGTTGTTCTAATATAAAAAAAATAAGATTTACTTGCCATACTGTGAATCCTAGTCGTTTTCCCGATTACTATTGAGCAATTATATAGTACCCATTTTTTTCTTGCGTCTGTCCGTAGAACTTCCGGTATTTGAGCATTGTTCAAATTACTTATTTTCTTGTTGCTGTTTGCCTGAATGTCTGCAATTGCAATAATGAACCAATAAATTTTACAGTGACTTCTCTACTCTTGCGCACATAATGTTTTTTGTAGAAATTTGCATATTTTACCATGAAAATGTGTTGTAGACCAAACGTTCATTTACATACGATGATTGCAGCAGGTGTTCCCCAGAGATCACGATTTGGATGAGTTGGTCTGGTTTCGCATATGCATACAAATTTCGGCCGACAAGCAATCTGATGATGATGATGATGATACTGCAGACGAAAAACGAGAGATGACTTACAGATTATATAACAACATGTAGCAACGTTTATAGAACAAAGCCCTTCAACCAGAAATTGCTAGTCAAAACCTTTGCAAGGGTGACATGAAATGAAGATGGAAGATAAATATGGTGAATGGAGCCAATAACCCTTTGATTCTTTCAATTATTACCTAAAGGCACAACTACATAAAGCATTTACACTATTTTTTACGATGTACACTAGTACACTCCTTCAAGACAAAATGGCAATTACTTTAAGCACAATTCACAAACTGGTGAAGACAATAATTTACTAATAGAAAAGCAATATTTGCCTGCATCCTGATCACCATACAGAATAATGTTATAATCAACTAGATTTTAGGGGCCCTTACAAAAGCTGATGATGATGATATGCATAAATTTTATGCAAATTTAAATAAAGTAGAAAAATCTAAAAGGAGATTCATGCAGTTCTATCTGCAGCTCTGATGAGCCATAAAATACTTTAAGACAATATTTGGATTTTTTTCCTCTAAAATTTTTATTTTCATCTTTAATATTCATACTTACGTTACATTACTTGCATCATGGTGTTTCTTGTCATAAAATCTTACAATGCTCTCCTCCATTGCTTTTGCTTGCATGCAGTAGGTCGTTTGCAATTTTTGAGGAGGAGAGGAAGTGCATGTTTTCGTGACCACCTAAAGTAATGTGATGTGGTTGAAGTTTTAAAACTTGATGCTTGCTTCATGTTTATTTCGTCCATTTGTCAAATTCGCCAACTTCCTTCCTCTTTTCCTTGCACTATCAATATTATGCATAAATTCTTGCAGCAGTATGTATATTCATATATACACCTTTATACCTATTACGAGCACCGTCATCATTCATCAATATATGATGTGATGTGCGGCGTATGGTGACCTGACCAAACAAGTTTTTCGGTGCTTTTTTCCCCATTAATTAATTTAGCAAAAAAAAGTCCCTTTCACTCTCTACAGGAATTTTCTGAACACATGGCATAACGCATGCACCTATCAAATATGTATTTATAGCATACTATTACGACTCTGATGAACTATATAATGCAACGTACGTAATATGGAGTGGCGATCATGTAATCCTGTCACAGGAAGGATGTAAAAGAGCACGATTTTTTTGGGGAATTGCATCGTAAATGCAGCAACCACAATGTACGTGGAGAAGTGTATCAACAGTCAACATCAAAGCCACAAGATTTATGCATGGTCTATCTATCACATCACATTACTGTATCAGTACATACAACCAACATTATCGTATAGTATCCTCGTATGTAGATGATTATATAGATAATGTGTGAAGCCTGAAGCGTTACATCGTTTACTTAAATACAATATATGAATATATGCTTTTAGCCCCCAAAAAAATCAAAATCAGGTTTTCTCAAGTGTATTGTCAAGTAAATATGAACTGCTCTGACTTTTTTTTAGCCCTTCCCGACATGAGCACACAATATTAATTTTTGATTGGAATGAATCAAGAAATGTGTTGTTTTAATATAATGATTCAATTATTATATTCCTTTTCAAATAACAAACCTGTTTCCGTTTGTTTTTAAACATGCATAATATAGTCTACATTGCCTACAGACTATTAGTTGTATATAATGTCAATATATAGTGTAATTGCGCTTCTGGTCATTATTATGAATAAAAAAACAAGGCAGTTTTCAACCTCATGATACCATGTATAGATAAAAATGTAAGTTTCTCTTAGAATGGCTAATTGTCTCTTCTTGGCTCAGTAATGAATGTTTTGTTTACAATTTTTTCCTAGAAAATTATTACTTCATTTTATTGATTTTTATAGCATTGACTTTTTTTGTACAGTTTCATTTTTTCTTCGGGAAAACATTTTTTAGCTCCTTTAACTGGTTCAGCATCTCTTGATTTCAATTCGACTCTACTAACAACTCTGTGGCCTGACAAAAACATTTTTTGTTATGTAATTTAACTCCTACTATCACCTAAATTTATAAGCATCATGTTGAGCATTTAAGCTACATATTTTTTCATTCATGAAGACACAAGTTGAGCATATTTGTAACAAATTATCCAGTTATACATATAAAAAAATTTAACAGGGTAAAATAACAAAAGCGTTTTTCTTTGTGTTGTGAAAGAGCTCTCTCATTCATACTGACTGACACACATTTGAAGAACATAATATCTTAGAAGGAGATATATGAGGTGTTTACGTATAAAAATAGTTTTTTTACAAGGTTGATAAAAATTTGTTATACTAGTTTATCTAAGAAATAAGTCTTCTCAACGAGACCAGCCCCAACCTTTTGGTTGTTGGATGGAAGCATGAAGCCTGAGACCTCCCTTGACTCCAAACTTGATTCTGGGGAGAACTGGGATTGGGATGGAGAACTTGAGGTACCTGACCTTTGGAGCCCAACCCCAACCTGAGGACTGTTGTTGTGGAGCCCATCCAACTGAAATAAGTGGCTTAGAACCCCATCCTCCGCTAGCTAAACCAAGGAGGTCACCTCTTTCCTGGGCATAGGCAATTGGTTGTGCTTCCACAATTTCAACATTGTCTCCAGGAGAAGGAAGGGCAACGGCGACGGCCAATGCAGCGGCCAAGACCTGGCAAATGAAGAAATATTTTTGTTGATAAACAAACTAGTTAAACTAGACCTATGACTAGTATTCGTATTGTATAACATGATCAACAACAAAGTTCACGGCTTGCTTGTAACAAACTGTATGATTTTACTTGCACTTTTTATAAAGAAATGAAAACACATTTCAATCAAGACACTCCTTTAAACCACTGATTTGACAGGATAAAATGGTAATTGCTATTAGTATTAGGATCACTGATCTAACTCAATTATATGATTGTGGCAGAAGGAATGCGAAAACCTCTAATGTCACTTGAGTTTCAACATGATATACAGTATTTTTGTTGGCAGACGTATCAAACTACTATTACTACTACTAAAAATGAAAGGCAGGATAATAATCTGATTGCCAAAATAATCTCTGTTTTTGGTTTTGGTTATAAGTGGAGTGTAAAATTTTTTGAAATTTGTCTCTCTTGAGTGGATATTTCGCTTACCAAAGCTTTAGCAACCATTGTGGCTTTGTATATTAAAAATTTTCTACTTGAGATTCCCACTTGCGTCTCCTTCAGAATTATCCGAGAGAAGATCACTTCTCAAAACTTTTATTTTGTCTTTTTCAAACAACTTCCCAGCTCTGTCGGTATTGATGCGAGTGACACAAAGATGATGTGCAGAATGAATTGATAAGATTTCCTCTGACGGCTTATATAGTTCGAAGAGATTTTGGCACATTTGTACAAAACTTATATAATATATTATTGTGCGTATTCTTAACTCACTTGTACCATTGCTCTACCATCACCAAGGGGGAAGTCCCTTAATATATTATTTCATTTTGCTACGGCTGCATGACCTGACGATGCATTGATATATATTATGTAGCTGTGCAATATGAGCCCTTTGCAAATGATGCACATATTATGAACAACAATGCTCACATGTGTCGATGCCATTTGGAATTCAATCGTAAGTATGCATGCATGCATAATATGCTAAATGTATTGTGCCAATACAAAATATGCGTATTTTCAGGGAAATAGACTGTGCTATCTAGCAAGCAAACAAAAGCAAAAGTTTTAACCTGCCCTTGGTCACTATCACCACTAAGCGTACATATGCCTGCTGCCAGCGTACCTAAGTACTCCATAATAACATTTTAGCCTCCTCATCACACAATTATTATATCATATCAGGATGCTTCTTTTAGGAAAAAATCGAAATATACTACTACACAGGGATAAGTTGATCTGATGTAACAACTTGACTCTCTCGATGATAATGTTGTCGTGAAGAAAATGACGTTACCTGCTATGCATGTTTTAGTATTGACTTTTTTTCCTGTCTGGGAAGCTTACTTGATTTGATGACAAAAGGGTTACCCCCATTTTTATTTACCTGCTTGCCTATACAAACACACACATGGTGCAGGGCATCATCATTACCATCATCACACAACAACGCCAGCTATCATCAGCACCAAAGAGAAGAAATGTATGTATACATGCCGTTCCTGTATTTTCTTCTGGTGATGCGTGTTCATACTTCCGGTTCTCATTTACAATTAAAATTATCCATTGAATTGTTTACTGTGGCTTGGCTTGATGTTATATCATCGCAACATTTTATGTTTATTTTACCAAAATCGAAAGTGGATAGGGATGTTGCTGGCTGGCTGCAGTTTAGTTTGCATACAAATGTATGACATACGTAACAGTGTATAATAACAATGTAACATGAATGATGGGATGATGACCAGTCAAGTAAGGTTACCTTTTGCTGCTGCTGCTGTTTTGCATGATTAGCCAGTTTGGGTTCTAGCAGCGTATGTAAAGTGACATATCATTGAAACGAGTGCGAATGAGCCGGTCAAATGGTGATTTTTGGATTTTGCAATCCAAATCGATTCTTTTCCTGTCTAGTTTTTAGAAGATATGTTGAGATAACTATGCATATTTTGAGACTCCCTATACATTTCTCTCTCTCCCATTCATTCCGCATTCGCATCTTTCTTTCTTTCATTCATTCATTCATTCATGTTCATTCATACGCACAAAAGTATCCACATCTACCCACCTTTACGGAATACATTATAAAACGTAATAACTTTGGGGTAACATCAATTTTTGGTGGTGGGTTTACTTGATTTGGATTTGGGTTCTTGCCATGTGCATGCATGATAAGCAGTGACCAGTGCCACTTTTGCCAATTGCTACTGTTCCTCTTGCCGTTTGGTCTCGTCAAGCCGGTTACAGAAACGATAAAAAAAACAATAGGTCACATTACAATTTATGGTATGTATACAACAAAAGGAGTGCACACACACACAGGTTTCAAACGTTTTTTCCCTAGAAGGTAAAATGCAATAAAGTAGCAATTATTTCAAGTGCTTATTTGAAAGCTTATATAATAATCATTATACAATATGGAATGAATGAGGCTATTGTAATGTGATAAAATATTTTGAGACGATTAGGTAAAAAGAAATAATTATGCGAAGGTATGCAATATTTATGAAATACATTTTCATTTTCAGCGAGTGCCAACTAAACTGTTCCCCTCTCTACCCATATTAAACGGGGATGCGATGATGAGGAAGATGGAAATCAATGAAATCATATTATTATTATCATATATTGCACATTGCTTAAAAAAGTTGCAGGTGTTTCCGCTTCATTTGCCCTCCCAGTGTAATATACTTAGTTAATAAGAATGGGAGGCAATGTGACAAACTACACAGTACTACTACAAGTTATTCTTGGCACTCTACCAACATGTTATGTATACACAAATCTACAAGAAAACTAAAAGGTGTTTACCCAGGACTGCGCATCTAGCACTCTGCGATATTGTTGATATGCGAATCGCATAATAGAATAATGAAAATGATATCATGATGATAATTGTAATGACAGATTTTTAAGGCAATTTTAGCCTCTCCTTGCTCTAATGTAACTTGTTCCCAATAATCTGCATGAATGAATGACTTTTTTGTCTTTTTTTTCTGAGATTAGTGTGTGTGTGTGTGTGAGTGTGTGCGGCATCATGTTAGTAGCATGGTGTGGTTTTGTAAGAAGGGAGATTATTGGATATTATTATGATATTGATTATTTCCGCTCACCTCCTCAACAATTTTCGACAACTTTGATTCTCATCATGTTTCAAAGGTTTTACTCAAAAATTGTTGGATGACTTGTCATGGGTGCTCATTAATTAGCCGCTTACACGCTGACTTAAAAGGAGGAACATGTGTATAAAATTGATGTGAACTAGTTTGTTTCAAAGAATGAAACGATTAGTGTTAACAATCCACTTTTTTCTGGTGCTGCAGGTCATGTCATGTAGTTGAGTACATTTTTTGTTAATGGATCTTTGCATCTCTTCTAATATAGTTGTGTATCTTTGTAGGTACAATATTTATCATGCTTTAGGTACAATGACAACTTTTTTTTTAGACTTGGGTAATATGATGCTTGTTGACTTACGCAGGAGTCGTAAGCAAAAGCATGATGTGTTAATGATAATTGCTGTGGGAAGGAAGCTTCCTAGATTCACTTTTTATTGCGTTACATAATATATCCCATCATTTTGACGTGAATGACCAGCGCAGAGATGAGAGCGTGCAACAAAAGGTAATTTTAGATATTAGAGGGAAAGAGATGCGTGCTACATTGTAATTTGACCCTTTTCTTGAGGTGCATGTTTGATATTTGCCGACGCTGCTGCTTATGCAGCTACTGTTTTGTTGGGCTGATGTTAACCTAGTGATTATCATTTATTATCTGTATTTACGTAATACTACCACGGACGTTTACATTGAAATGAGATGCGTTACAATTATTATTATCGAAATTAAAATGAAAAATAGGTCTCGCGATCAATTACAACTTATTAAGAAACGAAAACGGCACATTGTTTCTAAAGACAAAAAAATAACGGGACACCAATTCAATTTACTCGCTAGAAGGATTTGGAACAATACCAAAGAAATGGCACCTGTGTCCTCCTAATGTGATGATGGTATTGATGAGACAAATTTGTCAACGTGATGTAATACTGCAGCAAAAATTGAATGATGTTGTCCTAATTTCATTAAATGTGAGAGACTTCAGACACATTTTATTATAATATTGCAATTCAATGCATGTCATCAGTTCAACGATGCCGGCAAGTTAGGCGAGAAAAAGTTGACTACTACTATTATTGACATAGATTTTGTTAGGTAATCCTTTACCAGAAATGTCGCAACGTAAATATTCGAAACCACATTTGGTCGTTGGGTTAAGAATAAAAATCCAACATTACTTCTAGTTCGGTAAAGTCAAATGAGCAACAACACATGTATGGTATCACATTCCAGAAGTTTGCAAACTGTTTACAGTTTCATCATTTAAATAAAAGAAAATTGGAACTATTCTGTAACATATTGAGTGTTACAGTGCTGCACGGAACTCTATTATCATTATTTGCATCAAGTTCCCATATTTCATCGAGATAAACATGCAGTTATTTACGAAAAAGGGAAATTTTCACTTTAACAAAATGGGCTTGGCTTCAATGCGTAAACTCTGCTCGTTTGTTGTTATTTTGTCTGGTTAGACGCTATATCTGTGATCAGGAAAAATATAGCATGTCTGACACTGGTCAAATATAAGGGATGCTCTGATGATGTGAGAAAGTTTGAGAACGCAGCTTTCTTGCATCTCATTTTCATGCAAACGCAGTCATTGTCTTGTTGACCGACCAAGATCACCACAAGCAAAGAGAATAATATGCAACAACTATGCAATGAACCAAAGGTATAATTTACACATTTATTGTGTTGATGTGGGTATTTTTCGAGATGGTGTACATGAATCTGCGTAAATTCCATCATTCAAATTCAGCAATTTAGCTTCCTGCCTGATTGTGGTATACTATATAGGCATCATTCACTTTACTATATATACAAGCTTGTACAAGTTAGCGGAAGATCAAGCGGAAATGAGCAAAACGTTTGTTTAGACTGGTATGCAAAAAGGAAGTGAATCAGAGAGTATATTACGTAAGTAAAGGAAAAGTATGCTATATGATAAAAAAACAGGTGTGTTTGTCTAATTTTTAAGTAAAACTAAAAAGACTGGACCCTTAAGTGTTATTACTAATCACAATTTCCAATATATTCGAATGAAGCTTTAGTTCAATGACAAAACATTTCATCAAAAGACATTTGCATGCAAATTAATGCAGTTTTTCAAAACAATAACAATATTTCGTGTCATTTGTCTGACATTCTCAGCAGAATTTTTTTATTATTCAATCACGACTTGGCCTGTGTTGCGGTAAATGGTCATTGCTAGTTGTACACCCTTAATTTGTCTTAATATTTGCAAATTGGACGTAAACCACTCGTTGGTCACACAGACCAAAGAGAAACCAGCTTTGTGAGATTCTCACAGATAATGCAAGATGCATGTCGGTGCATACAAGATGCAAGCATGTGTGAAATGACAGATAGTATTATCATGGGATCTTTCAAGTTTTTATCGCAGATTAACCACCGATGAGGTACATTATGATGGGTGAAAACATGCAATTACATAATTGAATTGAAACAAAATAGTACGAATACCTACACATTTGAGCTTGACCAAATGTTCATGACTTTAAAAATCTTTACGTGTGAAAACATCAATAAATCTTGAGTCATATCAAAGTGTGAGTTTTCTGTTTTGAAATTTTTTAACACAAAGTTCATGTTAAAATACACACAATTGTATTATATACCGGCTTAACCGTTGACTTTATGAAACTTGGTAAATCAGAAAAAAACTATAAAGTATCGTAATCATATGACACGAATATGGTTTAAATGATTATATGATTCACAACAAGGTTTAACAAACTATTAGAAAAATTGTACATTATTAAGCTTTCCGATGATATTGCATCGCATCGCATTTTTCAATTTAATACTATTGGATTAACGTTTTTCGTAAGCATTCATAATTTGTATAATTCAGAGTTTGGAAATGTCAACCGTCAACCCAGAAACAAAATAACTACATAACATTTTCCCTTCTCAAGATTGTGAATTCGAAACAGCAGTTCCAGCTTTTGCATTTGAGTTTGATATCGACCATTTAACGATACACTGCTTTTAAAGCACTCCCCTATCATCAAATACGGAATGTTATAAATTAGCTGGTTAGGAAGATCAGATAAAATCTAACAGATTATACTAATGTCAAAATCAAAACGTACTTGGTAAGTTGGAAAGGGTATTATTAATATTGACATTTTAAAATAATTGCATATTAAATTCAATTTTGACTAAACCCTTGTTACCTAAACTAGACTGCACCTTATTCGATAACTTTCATAACATGTACACATTTTCATTTCAAACAGATTTATTATGTTTGTTTGTTCACATTGCAAAAAACGTGAATGATTACGCAGATTACAATACATTTGTCGAGTCTCCAGCTTCAACCTTGAATAGTTCGCTCCGTCAAATTTTTCAGTCACTCAGTTGGAGGAAGTCGACCGTTGCCCATATTCGTTCTCATAATTCTTATATTGGGAATTTTGATTCACTATATAGAATACGCTAAGATGTTCAGTGATCGGTTTTACTTACTTTTAAGCTTAGCATGTCCCATTATGGAATATTTTGGGGTTATTCCATACATGTGGGACTCTAGCAAAAGATGCTACATATCCTCTGATCGTTTAAAAAGGCATTTGAAAATTAATTACTGTTTGGTAGTTGTGTGGCAAATATTTTTTATAGGTCAAACGATTAGATTTAAAATCAGTGGAGATATTGACAGCTTCAACATTTTATATGCGTTTACCATTGCTACGCTTATTCCACTCCTTACTCTGTCTATTTATTTGCACTTTGCGGAGGAGCTCAAGGCATCTCTCAATGGATATTTGAAATTTTCTAATCATATTGTCGGTATGTAAACACAAGTACCTCATCATTTTCATCTCATTGTATAATAACGAATGTTTAATTTCTTGTATTTTTTGACACTCTTCCAAAATTCCAGATTTATATCAACCACATTATGATCGAAACAAAAGCGTACGAGGAATATTTATTGACATATCCGTAGTTCTGATAGGAGGAGGTTTAGTTTTGGCACAAGGAACAGTGTGGTTGACCATGCTAGTTTTTCCTAATGCCCCTGTCTTTTTTATTAATGTTCTGTGTGCTACTCACTGCAATATCTTTACGTATGCAGCTATAACGGTAACCCAACTGTATACAACATGTATAATTTACTGGAATGTAGGCTACACTGCGGTAATGATGTTTATATATGGAATAATGGTGTTTTCTATACTCGTGGATGAGTTTTGTTTAAATCGAAGTAAGTACAGGTCCATTAACAAATTTAGGCAGTGGGATCATTTAATGCATAATTACAGATGTTTTCAGATACTCCAAACGTGTTGCATGAATGTGTTTGGCTATTTAATTGTTCCTATTCAGACAACAGTCACTAATGTAATCATTTTCTGTAATTTCATGTTATTAACGCACAGTAGGGAAATGCAAAGTATAACGCTTGCAACATTGTGCATTTGGTCGGTTTTATGCATGGTAACTTGGACGTTCATCCTTTACTTGGGGGGTTACATGCACAAGAGTTCTGAGAGGACATTTACGTCATGGAAAATTCATAAATGGAAAGACAAAGATGAGAGAAAAATTATGTCCAAATTTAGAAAATCCTGCCGTCCAGTAGTCATTAATTTCGGAAATGCTTATGTGATTCGCAAGTTGACCTGCCTGAAGTTTGTGAGAGGAATTTCGAAGGGTACTTTCCGAGCGTTGTTGACATTAGGTCGGAATCTCTAACCTAAATTTTCTTTCATTAGTTTTAGTTGTTATTAATGGTATACTATACCAATTATTGTTAATAATTATTCATAATATAAGTTCATGTTTATAATATAATGCGATTTGATTGAATGTTAATAAGCCCAATCCAATTAGTTGTAATTACTTACAATATATAATAATACCTTACAATGTCTGCAGTACGTAAATAAAATATTCACTGCCACACTTGTCTGATGTATTTACATTTTTAGATCTCTATGTTTCACACTTCGTCCTTAATCTAGTGCTCGAAGTCTTTCCATTCCTTTCACATTTTTCATTCCTTTCCATTCGAAAGACTTGAAAGGAATGATGTCTTTCAAAAAATGTCATTCAGACAAAATTGTCATTCCTTTCCATGCATTGAAAGAGAATGAAAGACATTTGTCGTTCATTCAGCGCTTAATATAGCAAATTAATTGATGCTACCCAAATTTTACTAACTATAGAAGCTTAAATAAGTTAAAAAAGATCATTAGCTACCTCAATAATTGAAAATTTGCAGTTTAAATTTAAAATATTTTTCATGTAAATATGACAAATTCTACTTTAACAAATATTGACTTTAATTCATTGAAAATAGGTTATTTCTACCATTAAAAATCATTTTTACGAGATATCGTGTATTTAAAGTGTATAAATATGCGAAATTTTTAAAATATTAAAAAAAAATTATTTGAAAGATCTTTCAAATCTTTCCATTCCATTCCTTTCAAATCATTTGTCTTTCATTTTCTCTTTCACATCTTTCAGCCGAAAATGGAAAGGCATGGAAAGGAAAGATAATTTTGTCATTCCTTTCTGTGAGACTTCGAGCTCTACTTAATCCTTCCATTGTTTTCATATCTGACCCTTCAGAATATCGTTTATCACTGTAAAGGTAGGCCTTCATCCCTTAGTTCAGCAAACGAAACTTGTGCAAGCTTACAGCATCTACGCTTCATTATTGTTATTTCAAAATCCCGATTTTGCGATAAATTGCAATACCATTTCTGTAAATGCGAGGATAAAAACTAATCTTAAACCTAAACTTACGTCGGGTGCTAATTTTATTCGTTTAGAAGCAGGCCCGCAACCACGGTTTTGAAACTGGGGGGGACGCCCAAAAAGAATTTCGGCCCCCTTTTTTAATGTTAGTTTTTTGTCATTTATTATTCCAAACATTCAAAAATAAAACTTTTTTTTACTAATACAACAACTATACAACAAACTTTTGCATCAGTTTTACACTTGATTACTGCACAATCTTTCCTTTGCGCTGAACTGATTGATGATGGTATTATAGATGGAACTGTCAATCTGTTGGTTTCAAAACCATTCAATTATCGTCCTTCTTAAGTCTTAACCAGTTGTAAGACAAAGAAAGATTGAAGTAGTAGATTGAAACAAGTCGTACAACCAACATCACTTCTTACTTCCATCGCTCCTTACATGGTATCAAACTATTAAGAAAAAACCTTTGTTCCTTTTTTGACTGAAAATAGAACACCACACTTTCCGGAATCTTATATATTATTTTGTGGTATTTTACAACTAATATTGCATATTACATTTTTTGAGTAGTCGATTACCCTTCTATGTTTTGAAATATAATTTGGTTGTTATCTAAACATATTCCATACCACTTCGTAACTTGTTCTTTTATGCACGATATCACAAAGTTAAACTTGTTGATTCATGTTTTACCTTCTTTTCATCAGTTTCAACCCCCAAAAACTTAAAAACATCACTTCTTTGTCTTCTATTATGGATCCTCTGCTGGCTGTTTTAGACAAGCGAAAGTTGTTGGAATTGCATAAGCTAATGTCAGACGAGTTCGTGGCTACTGCTGTGAAAACCCGAAACAATTTAATCAGAACTCATAACAAATACGTTTTATACCCCACTGTACCTTGCAACTTGCGAAAAAACAGCAAATGCCGATACCATTCACGGTGAATACAATACCGTTAAACTCTTTTTCATTCATGCTAGCACGTTTATGATTAAAAGCTTCCTTAATCAAATTTGTAGGCTTTATTTGGATGTATTATTTAGCTTGATGTATTTATCAAGCTGAGTGGAGGTATTACAGCATCATAAACCGTTTACATAGTTTAAATGTCGTATAATTTTTCTCACCACGTACATACAAACTTATATATATTACGCATTTTTTCCATTTGTTAACTTACGTTCTTGTAAAATTAAATCGAGACGTGCATCCTCGTCGTTGTGTCCACATCTCATAAATTCGTAATTTAAAACTCGATTTATTAATTTCAAAGGCCTCCAACTCCAGTTTACACACGCTTAACCTCGTAGAATAATAATAATACTGCCTGCCTGCTGATGACAACAACACGTTTGCATTTATTCCCGACGTTGTAAACGTTACTTCCATTTTAATATTTTTCGGACTTGTTTTGTGACATTTACTGTCTTACGTTTCTTTCCTAGGTATAGCCTTAAAAAGTGTCGTTAAAGGCACAGAAGCTACTGTAACAGCTAGTAGCCTACAGAATCATTGTGCCGCTTTGAAAAAATAAGTAATTATTAATCAGGTTATTATAATTATTACCTTTGATGACTTACGGTTTATTCAACGATCTGGGCAAGGTACGAAACAACCATGCCAAAGAATATTATAACAAAATTTTATTTGGTAAATTGGCATTTAATTTTCGATTTACTTAATCTATCGATTCTATATTCACGTTGACGATCACAATTGCATCACAAACTCCAATGGTAGTAATTCATAAAAACGCGATTAAAGTTACAGCGGATGGGCTGTTTGAGCAAACCCAAGGTTCTGAAGGTATCAAAGGTTACCGTTTTTAGGATTTTTAATTATAGTGATACGAATAGTAAGGTTTAATTATAAATAATGGATAACAGCTTGTGATATACATAAAAACCGTAAACCAGGGAGTGCTTGTGCATGTAAAATGTTTATTGACACCTACAGAGGGCGTGATTTTCAAATTTTACAGTATGATGGGTCGCCACTCCAGTGAAAACTTGTGATAATGTGATAACAATGTTAACTGCTACTGATGATACTGGAAAGCAGTTTCGTGGATACATGCACCAGCCTAACAAAATAAATTGCAATTAATTTTTATTGCAAAATTACCGTTAACAAGCTTAAGATTTTTAAATTTACCGAAAGCCGGCTCACAGCGATGTAGAACAGTTGCTTCGAGTGGAATTGTTGCATCTGGACGGAAGAAACCAAAGGACGAGTAATTTGCTGCGTCAGGTAAATACTAATCTGGGCTTCGGAAGCCCGCACGACCAAGCAGCACTTTCGTTGTAGATCGTAAGTTCTTTGTTTGTGACGTTTGTTTGCGTGCAAGTAGGAAATTCCGGAAATTGTGTAAACCACGCACGTGTGGAGGAGAACAAAACTTAAGTAAAAACTAGCTTCATATTTAATGTAGGTTTATTTGTTGTATAATAATACGATGTAGTACGACGCGTCAAGGATTAAAACAATTCGAAAGTAGTTCTGTGGACAGACAGCAAAGCGTAACAATTTTCTCAAATTTACTACACAGGCACGTAAATGAAGGTTAATAATGTAGAAGCACAGTTAAAATATTGAAGAACAAATGAGAAACAAGCGGAGTTTGTTGAGTTCAAGATGTACGAAAAAATACTTATTGCAGCAATAAGAAAATAGTCATGCACAGAACGAAGGTATTGTTGTAAATACTTAAGGTACCAAATAGGGAAGAAGTACCTGTCAAACCGAGATATGTAAGAAGATAATATATTGTCATGTATTTCAGCAGTAAATACAATAATTAAGTTCCGAAACTTTAATGACGTAAAATAAATATTTATTACTTCTAACTTACATTGACAATTATATAAAGCGTTGAGGCCATCAATGTCAAGTTGAGTAAGTTGCGGGAAGTTCCTGGGGCCGCATACCGCATCATTGTCGTTTTTACAAGATGGGTAAAAAACGCTGTAATGGTCATAAATGCCAGTTAGGTTTTTTGAATAGTTTCCTTTAACCGTATGGGTTGGTGGGGTGTAGCGTGTATACGGTAAGTGAAAAGGTGCGTCCCACCGTACATAATAAACTTCCGAAATGTCGTATAAGGAACAAGGCTTGGTTAGAGCGTCCACCAACACGGATTGTTGTAGGAGTTTTCGGCCTGCATGTTATTGTTTTTACTGAATAGTTGGGATTAAACTCAATGTTTATGTAACTGGTTACATTTTCTGTGACACTTTTAAACCTAATACACGTTTTGTGTTCGTTGGCAGCTATTGCTGTTTGCAATGAATTTTCCTGGCTACAAGTAAGCGGTTTGTTTAGCTTATACCAAACAATAGCGTTACTCCATTTCGTGCCCTCCTCAAAGTAAAGAGCCGATGCACATGCAAACCATAGACCTATTATTATATAATACATAACATACCGTGGACTATGACACAATTAGCATTTCAAATGAAAACCAAAAGTTGTGTATTCGTGACTTAAGAATAAGTACAATATATCTAGGGAATTACTGTTAATTTAATTACTTTTTAATTGCAGTTACAATTATAGCTTTATAAGATTGTCCAACCCTGATTTCAAATGTTCATATCCAACAAGTTCTGTACTCTCCGCAACTTTTATTTTCAGTGCCAACACATTTCGGTTGTCAGCAATCTATATAACGCTATCAAAGTTGCGGAATGGCATTGGTTTTGAAAGTATGATGGTTTCAAAAAATTTCAAAAAATCAGTAATACCGTAATATCGCGCGTACTCTTAAGTCTATCAGTATGAAATTTGGCACACATGCTACTTAGTAAGATTAAAAATATGAACGAACTACTTTTAAACATTTCGAAAATGCAAATTCAATAATAAATATTTCTGAAATCTGACCTCCCAGGTTTGACCTGACTTCCTGACCTCCCCCGAAAAAGTTCACATGCCACATGTTTCATAATTCGTCTGCAAATTTGATGCTCTATCACATACTGGTATAACAAGGGTGTCGCAAATTTTTTGTCTTTCTCCCTATGTGTACTCGCACGTACCACTGAAAGTTTACACATGCAATCAATCATAGCTGAAAGTGGCAGAAATCACATTTTGACATGAAGTTTTTGCAATCATCTTCTAACGTAAACTGACACACCTGTAGCAACATTGTCAGAGATTACAAAAAATTAGCAACTGTGGTAAGTAACTTGCATACTGACTTTTTAACGATTCGATTTTTTCCTTACTGCAGTTGGTATCCTGATTCTGTTTACAAAATCTGTTGTGATTTTTAAAATCCCCCTCGTACCGACACAAAATAGGACATCCAGGTTGGGGACATTTTCTACCTGACTTATCAAAATGAATTAGTACATGATTTAATATTCTGTGTCTTTCGGGTGATACATAGCCACAATGCTCACATGTGTACATTCTATTTACGGCTCCAACTTCTACTATGCGTACATTGGAGTCGTTACTACTGGTAGCATTTGAGGTACAAGTAGTAATCACGTTGGATTGTAACATTTCTTCTACTGGGCGTACATCTGTTGAAGGTTTACGAACTGATTCATCAACCACACCAGCATCAACTAAATTGGTAATGTTTTTTTGGTTAAAACGACAAATGTCTTCATGTTGTTTCATCACAACTTCATTTCTACAGTAGATCACACAACCCGGATACGGACAGCTGAAACCTCTTTTGTTTAAATGAGTTGCCTCATGCTTTTTGACATGAGTCTTTGTTGGACGAGTGTATACACAGTGTTTACATTTGTACATTATTTGTATCTTATTTTTAGATGTAGGCAACTTATCTACTGCTACTGTTGAATTTTGCAGTTTTATGCTAGAGTTTCCAATGTGGTCTTCACCTGATGCTTTTGAAACTTCGTCACTACTATCACTTATTGGATGCTGGAACTCGCAAATGCTTATATGTTCCTGTAATACAAATGGGTTTTTTCATACGATTGAGCAGCCCAAATTCGGACATAGTAAACCTCTTCCACCGTAGTGAGTTTTCTCATGGATGGCTAATGTAGATAAGTATTCTGCTCTGAAATCACAATGTTTGCATTTGTGTCTCTTTTTTTCTGGCTTAAATGATGTATTGGTAAATTTTTTTGTTTTGTTGGATGTTTTATCCGGGTTTTTGTGAGGCACCTCCGCAGTTTCGTCTTTGGATTTGTACTTGCAAATTTCTGTATGTTCCATTAACCCGGTTTCATTTTTGCAGTAGACGGTGCACCTTGTGTTTGGACATTTTATTCCTCGGCCTTTGAAGTGGGTTTCTTCATGAAGTTTCATTTTACCGTAATAAGCCTGTCTGAAATTACAGTACTTACATTTGAGATTTTTTTCCGGCTGTTTAATTATTACTCGTTGATTGACTGGAATAGACGCTGGTAGGTCACCCACTATTGCAGGAACATCCTCCTCGAGTGCTTTCAAATCTTTCGGTTTAAAGGTGCAAATTTCTTCATGTTCCCTCATGACAGATTCATTCTTGCAATGGATGTTGCAGCCTGTGTTTGGGCAACCAACTCCTTTCCCATTGTAGTGTGTTTTTTCATGGCTGTTTTTACCACTAGACGTAGCATTAGTGTAGGAACAATGCTTACATTTATGGGTCACTTTATTTGGATTTCCTATTTTCCCCCTTCCCTTATACCATGCACTATTTAACGCTGGTGCGTTGGAGTCACACTGTTTCAGATATATTTGGCCGAAACACACAAATTTCAGCATGTTCTTGTTTAGGAATGAACTCGTTTTTGCAGTTATATATTGCAGCCTTCATTAGGGTATGCATATACACGTCTATTATAATGCGATTCCTGGTGTCTGTACACCTTGAATGTGCTCTTATTTGTGTATGCACAATATAAGCACTTATTATGTTTTTTGTAGGACATCCGCACTTTATTTTCACCACTTTTAGTTTTTCCTAACCATTATACAGGTGAATCATCTCCACCCTCCAAGTTCTCAGTATTATCAATTGAACTCATCTTACTACCTTTGATTGAAAATATGAAACAGGGATCCGGAAATGATTTGCAGTATGATAAAAGCGGTATTAATCTTTTGTGTTTGCACTCTTAAGCACGGAGCTGCTTAAAGGAGACATGAATTGTGATCAAAATTCCCTTTTTATGCAGTAATCGTAGTACGAATTTTGGGGTTTTCCATGTTGAATTTTGTTGGACACATCGAAATGTTCTAGAAAAACAAACTGAGAGAAACGTTTTATTGACAATCTATCAAATCCTTAGTGTACCAACGTTTTATATTATCATAATGAAAACTTATTAAGTTAGGATTAAGTGAGATGATAAATCGATTGGCTGAAAATTTACAGGTAGTCAAAAGTAAATTTGAGACGGCATGTAAGCACATACTTGTGTACGAGATTTATACACCGTTGTATGCAGCTATTTCATTAAACATTTGCTACTATTGTGGGTTGCACTTGATGGAAGCATAACCGCAGATATGAATGTCTGGTTTCATAGAAAGACGAAGGTATGAATGGCACAGTAGTCGGAAGTATGTCAAGGGAAGAAGCTAAAGTGTTAATGTAAAACAATTTTGGAGTTTATTGTTACAGTCTGCATCAAGCTGAATGTTAAGGTAAGCTTCAAATTACAATATCAATATACCAACAGAAAGAAAAGTTTGTTATAATAAAATAGGATTTCTTAATGTAACCTACGACGGAATCCGTTGACGAATTAAAACAAAACAACTGGTATATGGTATGAAAATGAAAACTAGCATCAAAATTCGGTTATTAAATATAAAGGGAATTCAAAAATGTGGTTACAGTTATAGTCTCTGTTATTAGCGATGAATTTTAAGTTTAAGTTTAAACTAGAAGAAAAGAAATCATTGAAATGACGTTTTATCGTGCAAGACAAAACGTATCCAGATAATTACGGTTATTTAGTTTTTCTTCTGAGACCTTAAAGGCATTTGAGGGTAACAACACATACCGTATCCTAGGTGCGTGTAAAAAGCTCGAAGAAGTTATGAGTTATACGTTAGTCCGAAATTGCAAAATCAATTCAATTATTCTCCGGAAGGAAGGCTTCCGAAGCGGGTGTAAATTTCGTTAAATTTGACAAAATGCACAAGATTTTAGGGAATTTCAATTAGGGATTGCAACGGTCCGGCCTGAACCCGTTGAGTCCACCTTGCTCCTTAGTCGCGTTACGGCCTTCTTTAGCTGCTCACACTTTACCGGTATAGCCGTTTTTGAAGGAAGGTTAAATACTTACATATGAATGAACTTTGTCTAAAGTCATCGCGTTTAAACATGAGTTGTCTACGCTGCAAAGTTTTCAGCATTCCTTGCCTTTAATATAGCGTGTGGATTCTTCCAAAATTGTTACCATCTGTAAAGTAAAGTAATTTTGCGATCTTAAAGAACTCTGGCGAAATAGGAAAAATTCTAGTATATTTGACTATCTGGTACTAGATCTGGACAACAATTGGAAGGTCAAAAAGAGAAATACTTACCGAAGATTTCATTGGAAACTTATTAAAGTCCTTATGATAATTACACATAGGATGCATGAATGCTATCATTTGAGTCAATGTGTGAGTTTCTCATAAAATCGGGCAAACTTTTTAAAGCAGGCAAAGCTAAAAACAAATTGATTTTTACTTGTTTGATTTTGTATTGTATAGTATAAATAGTAGACAAATTCAATATTACTACTACATTTTTAACCCATTTTGATAATTTTGTCATCTTCTTTTGTACTAAGCATGATGAGCACTATTAATGGCATTTTGAAGTACCTGATAAAACTGATTGAGACAGGGCAGGATGAAATTGCTACTTTTCTAAAGAAGATTTCCTACTTTTTCCTCATGTGCTAGACTAGTGGACTTGAGTGGGACGAGCTTGTGCTTGCAGGAAAAATTAAGCTTACTTGCACTTGCTTGCAGGCCTGCTGAAAAAAAAACTAAACTTGCATTTTGCGGCACTTACCGCGCAGCGATTGCAAGTTTTTGGCAAGTACTTGCAAGTACTTGCGCTTGCTGGTAACACAATGGTTTTACTATGAAATACTTTATTATAATCTACAATTTGTCCAGTTTTGACGAATTTTCGTTAGCTTTCAGAGAAAGTAACAGATTTTTAGCTTTCAATGAAATTCATAGCATAGTTTAAATTAGTTTACTGTGATTTCATAGGTCTGAAAATCCGAAAACTCAATATATTGATTAATATCGCTTTTGCGATGCTTAAAGCATCGTGGAATTAAATACATGTAGGAAGGAGTTGTAGCTCCGTATTTTGAATTAATTCCGAAAACTACAGTTCGAATTGCAGTCGTTATTTCAATGCAATGCGGTTTTTGTTTTAAGAAGAAGACAGATTTTTTAGAATTCGTTAAAGCCGTGTGGTAATGAAAATTGGTGTCAACAATGTCGAGAAGAAAATGGTGTGTGGTAGTGCATTGTTTTTGATACATTTCATTGTAAATCGTATCAAATAATTGCGTCATGCAATCAGATTTCGGTTTTATAGAGTGCAAGTAAACGCAAGTTTGTGCAAGTACTTACAAAATATTTCGGCTGCGCTTGCTTGCGCTTGTGGCTTGCAGGTTTTAAAAATTTTCGGCTTGCTTGTGCTTGCGGATTGCAAGTATTTGCAAGGCAAGGCAAGTTTTTGCAAGCGCAAGTATTTATTTCCCACCTCTAAGTGGACACATCAGTCCGTCCTTAGATGCTCAAAAGCTAATGCTAAAGTTCAGAAGATTACATTCCAGGAAGAAGCCAACCATTTATTCTGTTTTGCCGGCATAACATTATGAATCCTTTGACTATGTCGAAATTCTTTAAATAGACTGGTACTTGTTGGATTTTAATTGATTGCAATAAAAATCTTGCATGCTAATTAATGTAGGGTAGCTCAAATTTACAGTTGTTCTTTTGCTACAATGAAATTTTAAACATTGTGCACACCAATCACCATTATATATTTCATTTCATAAGGAAAGTATGTTGGAAAAGGAACTGATAACAATAATTGAGGGTTCTAAAATTTTAAAACATTTTAACCTTGAACTGGCAGGTAAAAGTACAGGCTATATTGCTTGTTAAGGTATTAGTTATTCCCGTGTACTTACTTATATTGGTGCAAAAGTAAACTAGTTGTATGTATATATATTCAGCTGAGGACAATTTTGTATGTGTTATGTAATGGTTTCTAAACTGAGTTATGAGAATGCTTGTTATCATTGTAGCAGGCTGTAATTTTGAAAACTTTACAATCACACATAATTGGTTACAAAAATGTTAGATATGAACTCTACTCTTCTACTGCTTTGGACAATGTGGAAACGGATACACGAGTTGCTGGTTATAGGTGCTTCTTATAAAATTAGCAAGAAAAATGCTTAGCAGAAGGATTCTCATCATTTTTTTCACATTTATTAACTGCGTTGGAAAAGTTGGTGGAGCTCCC
Source organism: Orchesella cincta (assembly GCA_001718145.1). NCBI lineage: Eukaryota > Metazoa > Arthropoda > Collembola > Entomobryomorpha > Orchesellidae > Orchesella > Orchesella cincta. The sequence goes on from LJIJ01000127.1 coordinate 230,587, forward strand.
TATATCTGGGATAGAAGACGACCGATAATTCGGTTTCATCAGAGGCGCTTCCAACTATTTAGATTTACCATGCTGGTCGAGATGTTATGGATAATTTGGTGCTATTACCAGAGCATTCGTTCTAAAATGGAAGGTGATATTAATGGATTCAATGCAGTATATATGTTTAGCATTTTGAGCATTATAATCATCAGCGCATTTCTAATTCACCACTTAATGCATGATGAAATAATTGAACTTGTGAATAGTTATATTCAACTTATGTTTCGGATGCAAGGTAAGAAATAAAAGTAACATTTTTGTACAAAGAGATCATACTACCATCCATGCTTAATATTTCCTGCAAATTGCAGGTAGATACATGCGAAACTACAATCCAAATACAGCAAAAAGTATGAAAATCTTGGAGTTTCTGATCTCATGCATTATTGTCTGCATGACGTCTTCAGCTCTATTAGTTTCTTTGAGTAATATAATTTTCCCGTGGTTTTCATTATTCGTCACAAGTGCGATTCCGGATTTCCAGTATGCTTTTCTCCTTAAAATGATTTTGTATCCTTTACAGTTTTTTGTTCCATTCCCTGTGATAGGATTAATTGCAATCACAATGATTTTAGTAGCCTTATACTCTGCAACAATGACACCGTTTTTTACCAACGAACTTCACTTGGGTAAACGGCAGTATAAGACTATCAACTTATTAAGAACCCCGGAGAATCTCATTGTAAATTATAGAGCATTTCAGATTCTCCATGAATTCGCTATGCGATCGTTTGGATTCGTTATTGTTCCTATCCAGACAAGCTTGACCAATATGTTTTTTTTCACGAGTTTCATGTTCATTAGGCATTCATCAGATATGCAATTTTCAACCCAGTTTCTCTTACTTTTATGGTCAACCGTCGGTACAGTTTTTTGGATGTGCTTTTTGGAGTTTGGGGGTCGACTGCATAGTCGAGGGAAAGGGGTACTCAAATCCTGGAAATTTCATGATTTTGGTGATAAACAGTTGCATAAATATATGGCAAAATTTCAAAAATCTTGTCAACCTCTGTCACTCCATTTTGGGCGAACGTATGTGATTCGAAGACTGTCAATTCTGAAGTTTTTGAGGGGCCTAATCAGAGGTACGTTCAGGATATTGCTGGCAACAAGAAAGTACTAATTTGTCATACAACTTTATGTAAAAGTATCGAAACTGAAGCAAGTTATTCCGAGTATTTAAATAATGTAGACAATGCACTATATAAAAGTTCAATAAAATTCCAATTATTTAACCTCTCGTAAAAGTTGCAAATAATGTTGACTGCTTGTATGCTACTATTATTTAATTTAAAGGGGCATTAGTTTGCAAAACATACATTATACAATTATTTACAAGCCAGTTTCAGGAACTTTCAAAAGCGAATTAAATTTGGAATATAAATTCGAGTATCCACTTTAAATTGATGGGTAAGTCTGCTGTGTTGGATTTATTGTCTGTTCTTTATATTCTCATTCATATATCATATACACTCATATATAAGCTTTGGCTATTGTATAAATTGTATTACTGGAAAACCATAATACATACTATTACTGCTATCAGCTTACGATTAGTTGCAACGACCTTTTCTGCTGGCTTACAAACTTTAATTCAGTATAATTTAGGATGTGATTACTATTTTGTTTTTGATGTGTTCCAATGGCATAATAATTTTAGGAATATCATGTCACGTCAAAAAATTCCAACAACATGACGGCGCCTCTACTCGAAACACGTTGTGTTTTAACGTGACGTTTTTTGGCTGCAAATCCAGTCTCAAAAGGCTGCTTCAAGGTTAGACTTGAAATGTAAGAAGCTGGTATATAACTTAAATATACTTTCACAGATCGTGTTTTCAAAAGCATTATGTTCAGTGATCGATTTTATACGCTCATTTGGCTAATATTTACTGCAATGGGTAAAGCAGGAATCCTACCATTTGAGTGGAAACGAAAAAGTAGAATACTATGTATTTCTGAAGCGTGCTACAAGAATTTTATTCGAAACCTGTTTATTGTAGCAATTTTTGAAGTATTTTTGTTCATCCAGTCTTTGCGATATCAGCTAAATAATGAAATTGACAAGTTTAACATTACATACGCTTTCACGGTGGTAGGTGTGATAGCCATTTGTACTCACTTTGTATTCGTACTCTACTCGGATCTTGTTGCTTGGAATATAACAAATTTCTTTAGGCTGACAACTTACGTTAACCGTAAGTAAATAATTGTAGGTGTTATATAAAAACTTGTATGTGTTGTATTTTTTATATGATTGTTTTTTTCTTCTCCTGCAGGACACTATATGCGACATTACAATCCAAATACCAGTTTCGTAGGTAAATTGGTAGATTTTGGCTTATTTTTGAGCATTCTTATCATGCTGATGTGGATAGCTGTGGCATCCATTCTGTGCGCAAAATTTCCAACCGCTCCAATTTTCATTGGAAGTGTGATACCCACTATTTATTTCATTCCTGCTGTTAGGATTCTCGTAACGCTGTGTCACATTCCGCTATTAGTCATAATTTACGCTAACGTGTGCTTTTCAATAATTTCCATTGTCCTTTACGCTACCATTATCACTCTGTTTATCGCAATGGAACTTCGACTAGGAAGGGCAAAGAGCAAGTATAGAACGTCGGATTGGTTGAGATGTCCGAAAAATTTGATGATTATGTCCCGAATGATGTTTATAATTCACGAGAATCTCATGACTTTTGCTGGTGTAATGATGATTCCCCTTCAAACTGCTATTACTAATCTTATACTATTCGCAAATTTCATGTTGATCAGTCATTGGGAACAACTGAATACTCAATCCATTTTTTTGTTGGTTACATGGACCATTATTTTATTGGGGTTTTGGTCATTTATACTGGGAATTGGAGGTTTATTGGACAAGCATGGACAGAACGTGTTGCGATCGTGGAGGGTGTACACTCTGTACACTACAAATTCATCAGTATCACGCAAGATTTTTTCGAAATTTTGCAAGTCTTGTAAACCTCTTTTGGTGCATTATGGAAAAACATACATAGTTAAAAGAAGAAGTGTTTTAAAATTCACAAATGGAATCATGAGGGGTACGTTCAGATTACTTCTCACTCTAGGAACAAGCACAAAATGAGCATAGCCAAATTGATTTTAAACTAGGGGCATTCTGCTATTCCTATTCTTGGCCTTAAAAGCAGCAAACGCAGCCACATATCAAGTCCAATTAAGATTAAACTCTTGATTACAATGCCCTCAAATCATTTTTGTGGGGTTGTTGGTCACATTTTAAGAAAATTTACAAATTAATATTATTGTCAGATTCATGCGGGATGTGTTTTTCTGAAGGTATGGAACTGTAAGTATTAACAAGTAGCAAAACTCAGCATTAGCATCATACATGCTTACAGAGCACGTGCAACTCTTGAAATGGGGTGTTACGTGAAAGAAATTTGTAAGACAAGGGATTTAACATTTAAGTAATCACCAGAAGTTTTCATGAACGCGTCATTGTAAGTTTAAAAATGTGTGAAATTAAAAAATTTACAAACAAATGAGTACATTGCCGACTGCATGTTACTGCAGAGGGTCTGAAACGATTAAATGCACAGGGATTATTAGAATGAAACTCTCATTCAAAACTGCCTGGAGGTCACAGGTTTGTCACAACACGTTCCTGAAAATGGGTGGGTTGCACTTTGAGTTTGAGTGCTTTAGGGTGAGTTAAAGTACGCATTAGTAGTTTAATCGAGTAAAATAAGAGACGCTATTCGACAGGATGAGTCAGAAATACGTGTGAAACGATGGCCATTTTAACTGACTGACAAAAATCAGCTTGGAAAAACACTTGTATGTTTATATGTTTATCTGGTTTCTCATCCCATCCAGGTAGAATCTTAAGCACCAGTTTTAGTGGCTAATTAGCACTACTTTAATTGCAAACCATGTCACAATTGTCACTATACGTGTCCCTACAAGGTTGGTATAAGAAGTGCGAAAAGTTTGCAGCGATATTCAGTTACCTACTACGCTTGAAGCTGGTGCTATTATTATTATTATTGTGAACTGGAACTTTTGTGCTCTAAAATAAAATGTTGAGTTTTCCGAAAGTGGTGAGTAAACTTTTGTGTGCGTTATTATAATAATGTACTTTTTTCGAGATTTAAATTGACTTGGATATAAAATTTCCAGTTTCTAGCTGCATTAGTTGTAGCAGCACCCTGTTTTTCCACACCACTCCCACGGCCACAATTGTATCCATCGCCTGACAATGAACCAGAGCCGGCTGTAGTTTCCAAACGTCAAGGGGACTTGGATTCTCAAGGGACATTTGGATTAAACGTTTTCACAGCTCCCCTTGGGGGAGTATATGCCGGTGTTGGCTCTGTTAATCCGTATTCCTATGGCCTTGGATCGATTGGAACGGCATATGGAGTCAATCAACTAAACTCTGGTGGATTAGGCGGAATTCCAGGGGGATTTGGTGCAGCAGGAGGCTTGGGAGGCTACAATGGGGGTTTGGGAGGGATTGGAGGCATTGGAGGCTATAATGGAATCGGTGGTTTAGCAGGGGTATTGGTGGGTTGGGAGGTGGGCTGGTGGCTATCCACTTGGAGGCAGGAATCGGAGGACTCAACGGTGGTGGACTGTATTCGTAAGTATTCTAAAACATAAATTCACGCAGTTATAGGAAAAATCTATGAACTTTCCCCCATTCTAAACGGATTGAGAAGCCTATATATATCTCTAAATAACTTTTGCGTTTCAAATATGTTGCACATTACCCTCATAACTAAACATGTATGTACAGAGGTGATAGTCATAGCGAAAGAATAAGACGTAAGCTAATCAAAACACTGGAAAAAATTAGAAGACGGACAGGTCAAGGTGGGCAAATAGGACTCCCACAAAGTCCTTTTACGTAAGTAAAGTTAGACGGCAGCTTCCTGTTACGCATCAATAATTATTTTAAATGCCTTCCGTTTAACTTTTGATTGAACTGTTTCCAACTTTTTTTAAAAAGCATGTTGAACAAAAATTATTGCATATAACATGAACAATGAACACACACGATTCAGACTCTGAATTTCAGAGAGAACAATCTTGTAAGAACTATTCGCTCGAAAACGTACACACAAGTCTTCTCATTCTGCTGAACTTTTCCATTCCTTCAACTTTCTCTATCCCAATACTGTTATCGATTGTTGTTGTTGAATATTCTTGGAATGCATAATATCTCACTTTCTCCATGTTTCAACAGTCCCTAGTCGGTACCAAAAACCAATTTCTTTTATCTGCAAAAAAATACATTTTGATTTAATACTAATATTATGTCTTTTTTGGGTAATTTATAGGCTAATACTGTACCTATAATTCCTTTGCCAACATCCACATCCTTCTTCAACCAACGCTTCGCATCCCCTTCCGTGCTGGAAATTACAAAGAAACGCATATTTGACTCTGTCGGAACATATCTTCAATCAAGGATTCCTAGGCTAGTTGATCGTCTCGTCTTCTACGACCAGGATGAAGAGGACTGATGATGAGAAATAATTATTAGTCTGCCTGTTATCTAATTGTAGGATCCTTGTTATTGTTGATTTTGTTTGTTTTGTTGTGCACCTAATAATTTATTTTATACTTTTGGTTGGGATATTATTTGGTATTTGAAAGGGATTGTGGTATTGTTGGGAAAAGTTTAATTTGGAAATTAAATTATTACATTCAGTTCAACTCACCTTTGTTGTGTGAACGTTTATTTGAATGCATTGCGGATTTCAATAAAACTAAATGAATGCGTTGTTAAAAAAACTGCGAATCAGGTTATCATATTGCTTCGAGCTGTTACCGTTGGATGTCCTAGAGGTATGCTCATAATACATGTTACCCAAGCTGCTGCTGCACACTGCTCATTGTTCAAAACGTATGAATTTGTATGCTCATGCAAAATAAGTTTAGATTCTTTTAAAAATTCGAGATAAAATGAAGGAACTTTTTTATTATGATTTCAACATCTTTTTAGCTCAAATCTTATACTCGTTACAAAAAATAATTTACAACAAATTAAAAACAACGAATGAACAATTTGGCAGCGTGAGAAACACGAATCCTCATCTGTGATATGGAATTTTGAAATGCGACTTAACTAATATCACAATGAACGCAAAACTGGTATAGTCTGCATTAAAATGGTCGGGGTTTTTAACCATAGATCCCTCCATACCCGCCATAATAAACGCCCAAACCATAGCCTAAGATAAGATTAAAAAATAATTTTAAAATTAGAAAAATTTAAAAATTAAAAATTCAAAAAAGTTTACCCCATGGCCCAAGCCATAGCCGATTGTATACCTCCCCAACCTGGCCATGCCGCCATACCCAGCCCAAGCCCTAAAGAGTTTTAAAAATTATTAAAGTTTACAATTTTTTACAAATTTTATAAAGTTCGATTTAAAAAAAATTTTCAAACCTCCATAGCCGCCATATCCTAAAGTAAAGTAAGTAAAAGTACATTAGTGATGAGATTACAGTTCAATAATGGATATGACAAATTAAATTACCTCCATATCCGATTCCTCCAAGACCACCTCCATACAGGCCACCATATCCTAAAACATTTGAAAATGTAAGGTTTAGATTGTTTCCATGCAGTGTAATATTAAAGAGGAATTGATAACTCACCACCATAGAAACCAGTGGCACTAGTTTCCAAATCCTTCTTTTCGGCTTCCTTGGCGACAACAACGGCTGCCAAAGCGAGGAGGGCGACGAAAGCCTTTGCAGAAAAAAACAGAAAGTATTAGTTTCTTTCCAATTCCCATAACTTGAACTTTTTACAAATTATTTCACTGATATGAAAACTTTAATTTTTGTAGTACTACTTACGAGCTTGTACATTGTGGTAGTAGTAGACAAAATGTCTGAAAAGATTAGTTGTATTGTTTGCTGTTGAAGCTTGGAATAAGTTGTGATGCTAAAATCCAGGAATGAGTTAAGCTTATATAGTGACTCCAAGAATGTGGAAAAGGGAATGGATTTCCGATCACTAAAAATTGCATACATACATTACACTCTATAGCCACCTTATAACCTACATCCTGCTCTCTATTAAAAATGTATGTATTATCTTAGTTAATAATACTACACAATTCCCTATTATAGAGCAATGTGAATGTAAAGTGCACACATTTTTTGAGCCAATACTATGTAAATGACAGTAACCTTTAGCTCAGTGAGCAGTTTCAGCATGAAACGTTCTTCGTAACTCCCAGAGATCAACCCTTTGTTAATAACAAACTACGCCATATAGGTAAGTCTGTTATCGAAGGGGTATTACATTATTACACACGATGATGATGACGACGACGACAACTCATCAACTCACTCACACACATACATTCAAAATTCATCCATACATTAAACATGCTCGCCAAATAAACATGTCCTTCCCAGAACTAGCTCGTGTCTTAATCCCAAATCCCTAAGTAGAGGTATCGTGTGCATGTCTTGAGCCTATTATTATCATCATCATCATCAACATCAGAGTCTGTAGCAGTGATCACAATTTTTAAGTAAAAGTTTCATCAGCCACTTTCTGTCATAAAATTGAAGATCGTGAATTGTTTGAATAATTTTGTGACAAAAATGTCTCTCTCTCCCTGATCAATATCAATAAAATCCTTTTAAAAAAACTTGAGAAAAAAATGATTGAACCAATAATATTTTTCAAGCACGCATTTATTTCATCATATCAAATGGAATGTATTGAAATAATCGTCGTTTGAATGAATGATAATTAAAGGGGCAATCAAAGATTCATGAGCATTTGGAGCAGTTTTTTTTGTATCAAAATTTTTGGTTGAAAATCGACAAATATAAATTGAAATTATGAGGTAATAATAATAATTGTAAGATATATCAATAATCAACAGCATCAATTCATATAAATATATGGGTTGCATCAGAGATCTTAATATGGTCTACGCTTTGGTTTTGGTTTGCATATATAGTTTGGGCGATATCAACGATCATGATCAGCAAAAGTGCAGTAACAACAAAACGGTTGCATATTATGTGACCACATTGCATATATGTGAGCGGTTGTTGGACGACGAGACGACGACGAGGAGGTGTGTGCAATGATTAACCTATTGAATCAGAGAATGCAAAAGGGTTTGGTACTAGTTGGAATGACTGATTGATTAGTACATAATATTTCTGCATATTATTATTCCCATTTCTCACAATTTGAATCTATAGCCAATAGCCACTCATCCAGTGCAGACTGCCTATATTACAGTGATCTTATATGATCACCCTATTCCTAATTCCTATATCCTCATTGTCGGTATCATCACGTATCACGTGTAGGCATGTGCGCCCCTGCAGTCTATATAACACTTGCTATTTTTAATGAGTTTATTTATTTGCCCAGAACTAAACGTGGCATTTCCTTAGTTGCAAGAGAGCATACCAATTTTTGGCGAGAGAGGACCATGACTGGTACGAAGGCTACCACCGCTAAATTGGTGTGAGACGCTGTGGCATATAGCCGACGTGGCATCATTAACAGTAACAGCACTTTGTGCAATGCATTTTTAATAACCCCTTATATATATTCAAAGTCTAATCGTCATTTTCCCGTCAACGTACTTACAAACTTACTACTTACTACTACCTAAAATATATAGATTACAAGATGATGGTGTTGTAGAAAACTACTACTACTACTACTCGATGACAAATTCGTTTGAGGCCAAGTCCACCTGAATAAGAAACAAAAATCTTAGGAAACCTTTGTATTTGCATAAAGCCATGCATGACTTCACAAACAATAGTGCAGAATGTACTCGAATTATAAAGCAGACAAAGGAGATGAATTCTGGTGCGCAGTAATTCAATTGAGTTCTTTAGGTACTCCTACAAGTAGTTTGCCAAAACGATTGTGATTGCACCCTAAAACCCCAACATAAGTAAATACATCCATCCTGTGAATCATGGATTATTCCGATGGACATTAGGAACGTGGTCGCAGTCGCAGCTTTACGATTTTTATCTGAATGCTCTTTGAGCCGACGCTGAAACAATGAATTGGTTAAACTTGATACGCTTCGAGCATAATATAACCTTGTCTGGATCGTTGAGGAAGTGGCTGATTTGGGGGAATAAAGAGGTAAAGGTTTAATCATTTTTAAACCATGTCCATGATCATCATACCTTTGTTTAAAACATAATATGTTATATGAGACCGCTGCGACCACAAATAACATCAGTTCTGCGCTGTTATCACAGTGCCCCCATAGATAGCAATAATAATTAGTAACTCCCTTCATGTTTTAAGGGTTCAATACGACTAATAAAAGGGTTAGTAATACTTTTATAATAATACGAACAATTAATTACAACAATTAAGAGACAGCTCAGTCAGACTTTATCATTTACAAAAGGGTGGGACACCTTCAGGTTTTAATGATGATGTTGAAATGGCTTAGTTTCTGCAAATGAGCAACTTACGTTATGATGAGAACAAGCAAAAAAATGACCACAACAGCTCTACAACAGTTAAACTCTAAATTTATAGCAATTCCCTTTGCAACTTTATCATGAGAAATGGGGAGGGATGCCTTGAAAATGAAAATGAATAACCGTCAGTTCAGAGCTCAGTTTTTGTTCTTTGGATGGATGGATTATTATACTAGCTTCTGAAAAAGCACATGGACATACAGCGAGATTACGCACTTTGATTGACAACCGATTGATCAATCACACTTCACCTTGTTCTCTTATTTAATGCCCTCTCAGCGTTATCACGACTCGAATGATGGAATTTGCAGTTCATAAACTTTAAATTGCTGTATCTGAGAGAAAAAGATCATGACTGCGTTTTTGCTGCTGTTGATGTCAATTATGCAAAAGTGGCTACCTTTAAGGAGCTCTCTGACCAACCAACCAAGTGTAGTGTGGTTGTATTCAGTTGTGTTTGCTATATGAGAAGATAACCATGCAAAAATTACTGAGCTTCTTTGTTTATTTAAGGTAAAAAGATATCATGTAATTACATGGTGAGTTATATGTTTTTTTTTGTGACATTAAAAGAAATATTTTGACATTTTTGTAAAACTGTATCATGGTCAAATTTTGACCTAATAAATCAAAAAAGTGCATACTAATTTATGTTGTTTTAAAAAAAATGCTAAATTCGTGTTTTGAACATGCATAAATCATAAAAACTCATTATAGGCTATTGTACAGCTGCGGCATTGTTTTAAGGTCGTAAATAATAGAAGCCTGCAATTTATCACCGATCTTATAAAAAGTTTCGTATTGCGTTTGACATTGTCACATATTATATATTATTGTCCAACTTCAATCGGGAAAGCAATGATCTAATGTCGTGATTTGAGTAACCTTTTTGTAAAACCAGCATTATATGAGCTTTTTTTAGCGGTTACCACTTTTAGTACAACTTTATTATTATTACACAGGTAGCTGCTGTACAAGAGTAATATAATTATGCGGTTGTGAGTTCTCTGTCCTACGAGTTTCATTATTTTATTTTAGCAAATGCAATGTCAGCTCACACTTTTACTAGTTATGCAAACTCATGGTGATGATGAAGATCTTTTCATTTTCCAATTTTCAGCTCATTTTCACGTTATCATCATCATAACAGTTGGATTTAATTGTGACTTTGTGATGTAATTTGAAATTGAGAACCAATACAGAATCCACAATCAGGAGCAGTAATGAACAATTATTATTGAAAGGGACAAAAGTTAAAAAGAGAATGGTGAACTGGGCTGAAATTGGAATTGAATATTTTGACCCCTTTCTCTGCTGGCCACTGATATAGGCATAGGTGACTGTCACAGTTCACATTATTGAACAAATGGTTTACGAATAAATCCCTACTAAGCCTACTATTGAACTGACAAAGAAAGTTTCGATTTTATGAGAAACTATAATAATAATTACACATTTACATACTTTGGAGGTTATGGCTAGCAGCGTTTTGCACGCATCAGGAAAAATGTAGGCGAGTAAAATTACCTCAAAAGTTTGTTTTTCATTGTTTTCATTTTTCAACAGGGTGGTTGCGGAATCAGTTACAAGTTGCACGTACCGTAAAAACAAATATGATTATTATTATTGATCAATATCATACCCACATGTTATACCCATTTGGAATCCCAGTTTTTAAAAAACCTTGAGAAAAAATTACATACAAGCGCACTCATCGGAAATCAGGCTAAAATAATGTAATAATGATCATTCATGTACAAAATGAAAATGCTACACATGTATTATAATAAGTACACACACACGCACCCACTTATTCAGCAAACAAATGATATTTCTCTTCTGGGTAATAAATCCTTGGATTGAAACGAAGCGTAGTTTTTTTCAATGAAAATGTAGAATTCAATGCAACCCTTTTACGTAAGCAGGGGCAGCTCATATGCCCACACAAATTCTTAAATGAGGATATTAAAGTAAAAACAAGAGTACTCTTGGTTTTAACGATAGATTTTAAGATTACAAATCTGTCCGATGTGCACCAATAACGAAACAGTTTCTCACCATCAAGCTCTATCTGCTAAAATGTTGTTTATATTGAAGTTTGCTAATTGTGATGAGAGTCATTTTCAAAACCATGGACGAATCATGTAAATTCCATGTGCTAAGCCGTCGTCCACTGACCATGCTATGATGAGACAAGGCAAACGAATCAAAGTTCTCACGCAAAGTTATCTCAATGACAATAATGAGGGACCATCGCCCTTATTTTATTGCTTTATGGAACAAGATGCCGATGATGCCGTTGAAATATATAAAGTATAAGCAACTTTTTCAGTATAAAATCACTTTTATTTTAAAAATTTGGTCTCCCAATATTTTTTTTGAACGTTGTATTATACACAAAATTTGCTTTCAGTATCACAAAAATATATATCTTAACTTGCAAAAGGAACACCAGCCTACTAAAAACAAATTTGATTTTTACAAAAAATACACAATATATATGCCGTGCCACACATTGCAAGCAGCACACGAAACATACAAAAAAATACTATTCAAATGCACTCATTCATGTAAAACAATTAATAATTTTGAACCTAATAATTCGGTTGCACTTTTGCCATGATGAGTATTAGTAGGAGACATAATGAGCTTTGGTAAGGCTTTTGGTACGCTGTAGTAACATTAGGGCAGTCTTGAAAACTTATCCATAATACCCCAAACCTCCATAATGTCCATGCCCATGTCCATATCCTCCATATCCTGAAAAGAATTTAATTAATTAATTTAAAAATTATAAAAATTAACAAACTATGAATTTTTGGGTTTTCAACTAAATAGCTAGTTCGTACCTCCTCTGAATCCGTAACCATGATGACCACATACCCTATTCCATGGCCATATCCGTGGCCATATCCTGGAAAAAAATAAATATCAAAGGTTAGCAACAATAAAAAAACCCTACTCTACACTTTAGCTCTCTTTAAGTAGCTAGTCTTACCTCTGATTCCACCGTAATGACCGTAACCATGGCCTCCATAGTGCCCTAAACCCCCGTTTCCATGGTGACCTAGCCCCCCATACCCGAGATAGTGACCTGCTGCAGATTCCAAGTCTTCAGATCCCTTCTTTTCTTCAGCAAAGGCAACTGCCACAACGGCGAGGAGGAGAGCAAAGACCTAATAAGATGCACAAACCAAAAACTTGTATGTTAGTAACCACAAAACAACAAATTGGTAGTAGTAGTAGAAATTTATCTCGAGTAGTGTTTCTAGAAAAACTAGTCTCAAATTCCACAGAAATGGAAAAAAGACTTTTTCACTCACAATATATTTTGCCATTTTGGTTGCTGGTTTGTTTGTAGAGTTTTAGTTATGAGATGCTTAATTGAACTTGTTGTTGATCACACGTTGGCGATGATGGGGTGAATGAGTTCTGGAAACAAGTTGACCACTTTATATACCAAAGGCACGTGACCCTTCTCAAATGTAACAGTAACACCACAGAATTTCCCATTTTATTCCGTAACTTCATCAATACCCTCGTAATACAATATGCAATGGTTATAGTAGTTATAATAATCATGCAACATCTTATATAACAATTTGAAAAAAGTGATAGGGCAAATACTACTACTAAAATCCTTCTTGTGTGTACTCTGGTATGATTAGAATGAGCGCAATGGAAATAATAATAACAACAGTATCAATGGGGTAAATATATAAGCATTAAACGGGTACTGTGACTTTTGAGCTATTTGTATCATTAAGATAATATATTATACATACTACAGGAATAAGCTTTCGTCGACTCACAATGAACAGTCCAATAATCAGCTCAGTGCATATTGTTATAGGGCAATATGTCATACAATGCAAAATAACTAACTAGTCATGTAGCATCTCAAGAGTGAGAAACCTAATGAATGAATGAACGAATCAAGTACCGTCGCTGTGTACTGCAGGCTCCCATCATGAGATGATAACGTCAGTGACGACAATGCAATTGTGCCGAGTGTGCAATGGCAGTGTTCCCAGCAATCAGTTTGTTTGCTCCGTACGCACATTTGTGTGTGTGTGTACTCTACTTTGCGCACAAAAACAACTCTAGCAATATTTCAATGAACAATTATACCTTTTTCGCCTTATTATTAAAATGGATTTTTTTCTTCATTCTTTTTGTTTCAGTTTCATATTTTTGCAAAACGTCTAGTCAGCTCGTCACAATTATTCGAATCATATCTAAATGTGCCATGATGCTTACAAAAGCCTTCAACAATGTAGTCACCTAACTAGTCTAGATTGTAATGCTCTGCTAAACTAATACAATTTTTTAGGGGGAAAAGTGTAAATCGTGAAATATTTGGGTGGCGCTTTGTATTCTGAACTACTAACTAGGATATATCATATATCACGTGCATTATAAATCCTCATTGGGAATTTTTCCATACTTTTAATTTCGTACCAGACCACTACAAGATACGGTAACGGTTCTAGAAGTACTCGCAATAATTTTTCATAAAATAGGTTAAAAAGCTGTGAGCGTTGTGTCATCGATTCGTTTATTTCTCTCTCTTTCTTTCTAGTTTAAGACATGTAGGCATTTTAGCCTTATGTATTTTTTCTGGTTTACAAATATAGTAATAATAGTAATGCCTCTGGGTAGAAAATAGATATGAGAACCCTTCATTCATGAAGTAACAACACTAGTCTTAATTGATGATTAAAGTAGATCACCTGAAAATAAAAAACAAGAGTGGTTTTGATATGAAATTCAGGCACGTTTTCCTTCAGTCAGACAAGACTTCCCCGTCTAACGCAACCTGCTTGGAAACCAAGTACAAATCAATTGTTTTTTTTTATCATGTGCTAATAATGAATTGCTTCCATTCAAGTCTGGACTACTACATAATAGGCTTATAGAAGTAAAGGGTCTATTTAGCACCTAATATGACATAATAGGCCAACAATAAAATTTTGTATTATCATGGAGCTTCATCATCAATTCGTATTAATCAGCGTATCAGTGGAAATTAACGGCTCAGTTTCTCACGCCTGCATATTACGTATTAAATTCCTTACATATATTATTTTTTTATTTGATGGTCATGCACAAAGTAATTTATTCTTTTTTGATACCTGCATGCACGGAATTATGCTCGACGAATTTTGTTACAAGCTTTAGACATGTGTATTACAGGCGGTGGCATTCGTTTCTTTTTACGCATTACAGAGCTAAATCATGTCAGGCAAATGGAAATATTATACAAGTCTTTTGTTCATAAATATATTGCTTCAGTTTTTTTTGTGGTGCGGTGTGGTGTATGATATGATGGTGTTGACCGCTATAATGATGTTGATGCTCAACTCTTATTGTTTATTGCAGTCCTTAACTTATGTCAGCAAAACAATTATAATAAAATGCGTGCATATTACCAAACAAAAAATCTCAGAATATATAATAATCCCAGGTTTTTCAATGGTTGATTATGACAAGGTGAATTACAAATTTTGTGATGGTACATTACATTCGAGAACAATTAAAATAATAAACTGAGTGTTATACAAGAATCATCCTTTGTGTTTTTGCACCAAAGAACGCCTTTTTCTGTAACAGGTAGGTACACTACCTCAGTCGTCTTTTGAAGGCGTTGCCTGTGTGGCAGGTAGTATAGCCCAGCTAAATCGCAATCTTTTTAATCTTGCCGATGATCATTGTTTTGTTTTAAAAGACTTGGTTGCATTTTTACTCCTATTATTTCACAAAACCGTATGAATGAGTTATAATAATAATAATACGAGAATTGCGTCTTGGTCCGTTTTTTATTGTCCATCCGGTAGTTTTTGATAATAATAAAAAATGGTTTCATAGTTTGATAATTTAGATTAAAGTAATAGTTTTTGTGGTTGATGACTCGTGCATACAAATACAAGCGTACTACCTACTTAAATAAATGTATATATTTACATGTAAAGTAGGTTTTGTATGTATACCGTTTCGAGTGACTTAAGCAATGATTTCGAACAATTGGGACTGTATTGCAAAAAAGTACATGATGGTACAACTTGCTCAGTGATAATGACATTATGATGCTAACAAAAATTCCGTAATCGCAAAAAGAATGAAACATTAAGTAGGTTTACCACTCCACATCGTCGTCATTATCATTAGACATAAATAATTTCCTAACACTCGTTGGTGTATATATCACATGTCTTATCATTATTTATTTCTTCGTGATTCCCTTTCTTCCATTGTCCTAGATGCATACGAGTGAAAAAAAGGGAATGAAATCAAAATCCAGTCATCTTTCTCTGGCTCTCGCAACACTACTCAATAATGTGTGACCTGACTTGATACTGTGCTCCTACTTTATTAGCATATAATAATGACTTGTCGATGATGACTCAAGTTTGGTCTCTATCATCTCATCACGGATTTAAATTTTACTTTTCCTTTTTTCTCAAGTTACGTAAAATATAGTTTATGGTTTATAGTAGCTTTTCCACATTGTTGTACAAGACAAGACTCAAAATATCCATATAGATAATGTGTGAGCGAGCACATTTTAATATACTTTATATTAGTTGCATCTCATGATACCTATTTTACAATTAGCATTAAAATTTACATTCTCAGTTTCATAATCGGCTTGGTGAAGCCTCAAATATTGCTTGCTCAATTTCCATGCACAATAATTTAATCACAAGTAGGACCTTTGACATGACATAATATTATATAATTCAAATTCTAAGCTACTGGAGTATAAAGGCCTATTATACGCAAAAAATGGGGTCACATTAGTAATAAATTTCGCGAACTTGTGCTTAAATTGCCCGTAATAAAATAAAGGAAACTCTACCAAATCGTCATAATCTACTTTCCTGCAATTCATTTACACTTGTAAAAACCAAATGTACATGTTTTATCACCAGTTTGCATGTGGTTTGCATGGTTTGAGGATCTTCTTTTGTTGTTTACGCATTTAATATGTCAACGGAAGGAAGGAAGGAAATCGAAAGTAACAAAAAATAGGATACAGGGCAGGGTGGACAGTTCAAGTAAAATGCAATGATCTGCATAAGATACTCTATCATTTTACACGCGTTGGGATCATCATCAAATCTTTGGCGTGTGAGGAAGCAGCTCGTATTTGCATTTTTTGCGCAGCGTACTTAAATGAAGGAATCTATTTATTTTCTTTCAGTAAATATAAGATATGACGATTTTTGCACATTTTATATCTTGTGAACAACAATCATCTACTACATCATGGTTATTTCAGGTTGTGAGGAAGAGTCTGAATTTGTGCAAAAGTCGATTGGATTGACATTATCATCAACAACAAGAAACCGGTATCCCATGTCATTTTCATGAATATATCTCATAATTGCAGTTTCATTTGATCGCTCTCAGTCACCATTTCCCGAACAAGTTAATATGGGAGCAGTGTGCATTTACATTTACTTTTCATCATAGTAATTTGTTTATTCACATGGCATACTTGCCTGCTGTATATTGTGGTTGGTTGCCGTTGAAATTTGTGATGAGCTGATTTGATTGCTAAGCATTGACAAGCGAGTAATGGTACACGCGTGGTCCGTCGTTCATCATTCTCACAACAAATAGGCAGGGCTCTGTGCGTGTCAAGCAAGATATAAAATCTTTTGTAAATGATCAATTAGTTGACATACGTACAGCACTTTATTTGGCACTATGGCCCTTTTAATTTACTGCACATAATTTAAATGCTGCTGGCCTGCTAACTTACTTGTAATAAATTTTTAACAGTTATAATAATTCCTCACTTCCAAAAAACAATGATAATTTTTCACTATATTATGCGCTCTGTGACAAAAAAATGTACCCAAAACAGCGACAATAATAAAATAATAAAAATCTTTAGCCAAAGGAAATAGGTATTACGTGTCAAACAATCATCATTTTACAATGGGATTTTTCGACTTATATGAGTACAAGGCACCATAATATATTACAATATAGGAGGGCTTCCGGTGCACTTCTTTTCTGTACTTGTTGATGATGTTGCATAGTGGAATGTGTAAATACAGTCAAGTATAGTATCATATCATATTTCCCCTTAATAAGTTGTAAAGAATCCTTGCATAATATCTAGCATAAATTACTTGAAAATGCACTACGGAACAAGAATTTTCCCAAAACTTGTAACTCACCATACAAAAAATTACATCTACTGCAGTTTAGTTGAATGGCTACATAATCATTGGAAAATATCTAGAAGCATTTTATCACGTCATATCATATGGGTGACACTTGGAAAGTTTTTGATATCACTTTGAGGTAGACATGTGAAGGAGAGGTCTAAGTAGTCTGGGATTTATTATAATGGATCCAAATGTAAGCAAATTACAAAGTAAAACATAATTAAATCCGTGTTTGACCCACTTCCATGTGTCCCAGAGCTTCTTTTTTCTCTCCGTCTGCTGCTTGTGCTGAGTTGTTGGCTGACAAACATGTTTATGTTCGAGATTTGCGGTTTAGATTGACGGAGCTGTATGCCAATGAAAATGCACTTAGTTTTTAAAATAACAATCAGACTTTTATTTTTGTGCAAAAAATGCAGTTTTCTCAAACATGAGGCTTAAAAATGACGTCATAAATGAGTAGCTGACATTGCCAGATAAATACCTACGTAAGGGTTGAATGAATCATATTATGTGCTACTGGATTGCATTGTTATAATGACATGGGTTGAGTGGGTACATTTAAGTTGTAAATAAAGATGAATAATAATAATACTATATGTTCAACGAACTAGAGCAGGAGGAGATGTAATGGCAAGGTAGATGATGATGACAAGTACATTATGAGTCACAATAAAGCCAAAAGAAGTAGTTTGCTCTTGCACATAGAGTGTACTCTTTACTTGTCGCAAATTCGTAATTATAATTACCTGTCAATATGTTCAATTAGGGGAGACAGATTGCGGAATTTTATGTACCTAAACGACCCAAACCCACTACTAATCAGTCCGCCGAGATACATTTTCATCAAATGCAAACGAGAATTGTGACATATTATTTAACATATTTTGGTATTTTCTTCGACGAGTCCAATCTAATTCTTCATTTTCAAGATGACAAATTTATGTCGTTGTTGACTTGAATTAAAAATATAAATGAAGGTAGATATTACAAAAGACCCTGAAAGTGAAAACAATAATAAACAACATTCTAAAATTAATGCACTCATCATATCCACCTGCCGTAAAATCTAAACCATTAACATTCTCCACTTTCCACGAAACTTCAGAAACTTTTCGTCTGAAAGAGTTTACGCGAGCATAAATTGTATTTTTTTTTTTTAAAAATAGGATATTTTATTCATATGGATCTTTGCCAAACGTAAATCATATTATTTTGTATTTTGCTTCAAATTTAGCAAAACACCTTTTAAGCTTCCTTTTCATTTACACAACACCAAAAATACATTGGTATTATGGTTTTCCTTGTACAGCAATTGGTTGTTCTAGTTATTAGGCTAATGATTTTTCTGGCCGTGTATACATCTTCAATTCAAATAGTCAGTAGACCTGAATAATTCAATGTATTAACGCACTAATAAGTTGCATCGTGATAAAGTTGGATGAATCCGAAAAGGAGCTTTTGTGCACAGTAGACCAGACTGAAGAGAGCAAATTTACCTAATGATACGCATACTAAAGTGCTAATTTGTAAAAAATAAGCAAAAACCCGTTAGTATGACAGTGGTATCAAGATCATAAAAATGGCTTTGATAAGCACAATTGTAATTGCTGCTGTTGGGTATTTGTTATAGAGTACCTGTGCAATGTCTTGAAATTGTTTAATTTCCCAACCCTGAAAACTTGTGTTTTTATAATCGAAATGTGCATCTCAGGTGCAGTCGTCTCGTAAGTAAGGTCATATTCCGGCATGCGTCTTACACAAGGTGGCATGGTTGGTGCGTAAGGTCTTGATAATTAACCGTAAGTATATGGTAATTTCGGACATGCCAAGTAGACTACTGACGTGCATGTATTTTTGAAAGGACCTTAACCTGTACACTTAATTTTAATAAGCAGGCATATAAGAATGTAGTTTGATGTAATACTTTATTGCTTATCAAATGCATATGTCGTAAAAATGCAAGTGAAAAAGGATTCAAGGGCAGGGACCCAAAATAAATACTATTTTGTAGAGTAAACTGAGTAAAGTTCGATGTTGTTTTTTGGAAACAGTATAAATAATGAACGTAAGCAATCTTAAAACTATGTATTTTTCTAAAAAACATCCTTCCAAAAATCAAATACTTGCAAATGAATCCAATCCAGGTTCCGGAGAGTCTGGAGCCTTGTTACAAGTTACAAATTAGAAACGGTCGTATGTTTTCTTATCATTTCATAATATACAATATTGTATTAGGCGAGCATCTTGTTGCACACTGACATACTTATTATTAATACTTTAGCAATTTGTATTAGTTTATTGGTATGTGAATTCTTTTTATTATTAGATGAAACTGTTAACAATTAAAACTCTGTTTCACTGTCAAATGAGATATGAAAAATGACGTTGCATGTGCAAAAGTGGAGTATTTTGATGCACCCTAATAACATGTAATTATATCCACCTCATCACAAATTATGATGAATGATGACCGATCAGTAAAATTGTTACACACTAATGTTTATATCCATGTTATTTCCAATTACAAAAATTAAGTCCAATGAAACTAAAGTAAATTAAGATAAAAAAACCCATTGATGCATCCATTCGTGAGCTATCTTTGATAACCGTGGACTACCTGAACATGATAATGCCGATGAGGGATTCACACAATAGGAATTAAAAAGTAAAACAATGGCACTCCACACTCGATACTAGTACATGCTAAAATCGAACAAGATTTCAGCATGCCCCTTTATGCTTGCCTCATCCAAATTGAAACAAGGTACCTCACAGTTCCCTTTGATAAGCATCAGCCTCCGAAATTGCACCAGTAAGTTCACAAAGCCTTCGTGATGATGACTGATGACGTTTTTTCCATAGTCAATCCTCCTTTTTTTTCTTTATGCACCTCCGTCCAACCCAGTTAGATTGGAGTTTTTCTGCGACAAGGTGACAACAGTCAGAGATATAGGAAAGGAAGGGCATAAAAGGTTTAGCTACAGAAACAATATCATTCTTCTTATCAAAACTTCATCTCAAGTTATGAAAATATGCAAAGCAAATAATGTTATGGTATACTATTCCCATTACATCTTGATAAAAAAACGCGTCTTTTTTCAACATAAATTCCTCTTTATCTACATTCGAAAGCAGAGTTTTATGAATGAAAGCATGAAATGACTATAAATACACACACACACGGCACAGCCATATCACATCAACATCAGCATGCACTGTAGTGGTCAAATCACATCAAATAATGCACCATGTGGGTGTCCAAATATAATCGTAAAAACAAGCTCACTTTCCATACATATAGTGGTCAACACATTTTCAGGATTTCTCATTTCCTTCAGGTAGAGAGAAGCTGTTAATGACAAAGTAGATTATGGGTACCGCTGTCACCTTGAAAAAAATACGCAAACAAATACTAGTTCACATAGTGTTACAAGGAAGTTTTTTTCTTCCATATTTAGTGTTCATTCATACGCATTTAATAAACACACAAAGCTGTTGAACTCAAATTTGTATTTTTTTGTCCCATTCAACAATTCCCCATGACGTATGGTTTTTTATAAATAAATACCACTCTAGAATGCGTGCAATACCGATACCGCAGAATATTACATGGTGATGGTGACACTTCACTTTCATATTCATATTCAATTTCTCAAAAAATAGAACGATTGCACGCATTACAAATGAATGGGTGTGTATAAATTGCATGTTTAGTACAGGTGTGTGTGTACATTTGTTAGGTTCGTCACATGACAGGCATGCAACAGGTGAAAATTATTGTCTAAAGATGTGGGAGAAGAGGAATAAACCCTTTAGAATTTAAATTGTAGTTCAATAACTCCCAATAATAAAAATATTTCAAATTAAACTTTGGTTGGCAGTGGAATCAATGAAGTAATTAAAAATGCAAATACGGTACAGCAAACGGTACAATCTATATTAAACACACGTTACATTGATCGATAAAGGATAATCCTCAAAATCAAAAATTCCCAAAACATAAATAATAAAGCTGCCTACGTAATAATAAAAAGTGGGAGAAAGATAAGGATATGCAAGCAAAGACATGTGCTGTGCTGATTACTCTTTGAAAAATCTAACGATTTTTACCATTTGTAGTACTCGTTCTCGTTTTTGTTTGTTTTATGACGATACACTATATAATACACATACTTTTCTCCGCTATGAAATAGAATACATACTGTATTGCTCCATTCCAATAATATTCACATGATATATTTTCGTAGCCATAAAGATGAGATGAATAAATATAGGGGTTACAGAGCCAGTAATTGAAAACTATAAAAAATCACAGATAATGATAGTCGTAATATTAAAAATTATTCCAACTGAAAAATACACTAATCTACGGACGGCTTGTTAATGTGTGAAAAATTGTAGAAGGTGACGCACCTGTTGGCTGGGCACGAAGAAATGGTTTTCTTACACTATCGTTTTTAGCTCAGTTTTAGAATTTTACCTTCGTTTTAAAACTATATTAATAAGTACATTTGCGTGTGCTAGAAATCCCATAAGCATCAAATTAAAAAAGTTTTGCTTTCTTAACTACTGAATATGAATAACAATGTTGTTCAAAAGGAATGTGTCTAATTTTGGAGGTTTACATATAACTATAGACTTTATAGTGCATCCATTTTAATGAATGCTTTCAACTGCCAGAAACGTGAGATGCAATGTTTGATGTTGAGATTGAAATAGTAAAAATAAGGATTCACACATTTGATGAGCTTCCTGAGCTTTGCGTTTGCTGGTCAAGGCGATATATATGCGATGAAACAGCGGTAGCGAAGCAAATACGGATGCAGAAAGTTTATGATTATGATGATAGTAGTATATATGAGGTGCGTGTACCTACATTTTTAGAACCACGCATACTTTAATACTCACAATTTCAAACACGTATGTCTGCACAATTTAAAATCATGATCAAGGTTGATCCCTTCGAAAACCTCAGAGGGATGTGCAAAATTAACTTCAACTATGTATACAGTAAAAACCACAACATAGCACAATTACACATCCAACAATTTTTTGAAGCCAACTTTGCATGTATTTTCAATATGAATGGGTTTATGTGGAGGTAGATAGGGCCGGAGTTTTTTTAAAAGAAAATATAATTTTTCTACCATGTGATGAGATGTGATGTGATGCATCGTAGAATCGTAAGTAAGGGATGTTTTAATAATAAAAAGAAGTTTTGAATAGGGTTCAGCGGCTTGTGACGGAGAGATTTTGGGATTCGTGGCTACCAAAACCCAGTGATGATGATGATGATGTTGATGCTTTATTATTGCACTTTATATGTATACATTTGTAATCAAACCTGGGCCTGTATCATCTTCACGAGATTTTAATACTTTTCCTGCTGCAGTGCTAGGCTCGCCTTGATCGAGGAAGGATACATGGACGTGTGTAATGGTTTTTGATTTTATTATGTGACAATTCGGAACAAAAACACTTTCTCAGGGAAAAGGGAAATTGAGTTGTAACTTGTTTTGGTGTTGGTGGACTGTAGCCTAATTGTGCCAAAAAGTATTAAAAAGCATATCAACATCAGGATCGACATGGCTTCTTCCTGTTTTATTAATTTGTACCAGTGTAGAATTTAACTGCTTTGGAGCGGATGCAAAATTGTTGTGAACAGTGGCTGTGATCATGACTTGTCTTAATAAATTTTTTTATAAAGATTTTTAAAGAAACTAGTGCGTAATCATCATGATGTATCGTCTTTTAAAAGACTTGACTGACTGGAAGTTTAGCTTCTACAGAAAGTGCAAATCGAGTAATAGTTTTTGGATTACTGCAGCAGTGCTCAGCTTAGCTGTATTGGACTGTGTGCAATGTACCGCAAGTGGTTCAGAACTGAAGGGTAGTAGGGGCTCAGCGAAAGCACTATTTGAGCATGGAATTTTTAGACATGATAAGCCATCATGGGATACCATTGCCCCGTATCCTCCACGAAGTGATATTAGTGGTTCCACCAAAGACGTTATCCAACAGTCCGCCTGTCAAAACGCACATGGTTGTCAAACTGATAGCATCGTGTCGGTTCCCCCCGCTGACAAAAAGGACAGGGATAGATACGCATATGATAGATTTAAACGGAGCGTAACCACACTCAACTTTCATCCAAAGCCCAAAAACGTGTCGAAAAACGTGGGACTCAAGCCACTAAGGATTTTCAAGTATGTTACAGAAGACGATGTACTCAAGCCTTCAAATTATGAGAGAAGAGTAACAATTTTCCATCCAATTGAGAGTGGTGGCGGTGTTAAGAGAGAACGGGCTAATGATACAAATCATCAGCAAGTCATTGGAGGTGCAAAAGTTAACCTCAAAGCTAAATTGGATAAAGGAAGCATTAACAATCATCATAATAATGCCAGTAATCAAATCATAAGCAATGAGGCTAATAGTGAGTTGGATAGTGAATCCAAATCTCATCGTTCAAACACCAAAGTTGCATCGCTCAAACCTGAGAACATTGTAATTTTCAAACCAAGTCTTGCAATTCGTAAAAATACCAATAAAACAAGCCTCATCCCCAGCGGAAATCATCCACATATTAAATCAAATGGTGGTACTTTACAAAGGAATAGTTTTACTATAACACAAGAAGAATCATCATCTCCTGACCCGAACTCATCCACCGTGAATGATAGGTCACTGATACAAAGTTTGTATTTTGACTCTGTTGTGATGCTCAACGAGGAAGGTCAGAAACAGCTTCTTGATCAGCAGCATCAAAGCGTCGAATCCACCGTGAAAAAAACATAGTATACTCTAGTGGTTTGTGGTATAGTAGTTGATGATGAGAATTAAAAAACATTCTCAACTCCCCCATCATCAGCATCGTTTGAATCAAAGAATAGTAATGCTACGATTGGTAATAAGAACCTGATAATTAGGCCCAGTTTACCTATAACAAATAATGTTAATGGTAACACTACCCCAATCGCAAGTGGTTTGGTAGAAAATTTAATTCAGGCGATTAATGCAACGATAAGGGAAAATAAGGACAATGTTATTTTCACAGTCAAGACCAAAAGCAAAAAGAGTAGTAAAAAGAGTAGCAAAAAACAGAAGCATTTAGATGAAGATGATGTTGGACATGATGGGTCGGAGCGATCTCGTCGCTCACCATTTAAAGTTCCAAATCAATTTCAACCACCAATTCAACGAAGAACTTCAGCGGTGCAGTCACCAAATTCAGGGGGTCAGTTGGCCAGAGCGGCACTGTTCCGAAGAACAACTGCATCCAGATATAGACCCACTGGAAAGGTTTTTCTTCCGAGAGCCATTTCCCCAATGGGACCACAAAATCATCATCATCATCATGGTAAATTTCCCGTTGGAAGAACCATATTGCCCATGAGGCCTATGCCAATGGGTTCCAAACCACAACCAAATTTTGCAATGGTTTCCCGTCCGCTTGGACCCGGACCTGTTGGACCACCTATTGCAGCTATCAAAGTCACTAATTTGAATGCTTTCAACAACAATAATAACAAAAATGGGGCAATGCAATCACCAGCAGGAGGTGGAAAGGAAATTACTCCAGAATCTTCAAGAACCATTTACAGCTACAAACCGTTACCTGCCGATGTTCTTATGCAACAAGAGTCTTCATATTATTCCCCAACATACAAAAAATTTAAAAATCGTTTCGAAGATCAGATTATGAGCATAATGGAATCTCAGAGAGGATTGGATGACCCGATGCCTCGTTGGGAAACTGACTCTAGTAGATTCCAGAGCCGAGCTCCTTCAAAGCTTCGCTCAAGATCTTCTTCTGATCGGGAACGGGAACGTCATCGTAATCACCGACACCAAGAAAGGCGTGAGAGGGAGAGAGAAAGGGAGCGACATGACCGTGATAAAATCGATCGAGAAAGAGAAAGGGAGCGAAATAGTGACAGACATAGCGAAAGACACAGCGAAAGACATAGTGATAGGCATCATGATAGACATCGCAGCGGACATCCTCGTCAAACTCACAGAGGCAAAAAGATATCCAATGCGAAATATACTTATCCCAAAAATGCCGAAAATATTCAAGATATTCTCAGGCATTTTGACACAGATCAACATTATGGGCCACCAATGTCTCACTCCAGAGATTCTATGGATAAACCCAGTCACAACAATGAACATTCTAAAAAGCAGGGATCTACGATTCCAGATATCCCAAATCATCCAAAACTAGCTGATCTCTCTGGAGAATTCAAAGACGTACATGCTTCTCTATTAAAGGATATCAAGGAGTTTGCCAAAAGACCAAACCTTTTCCGCTCTTCCCACACGTCATCATCGTCAGATCGTAAACTACATAGTCATCATCCCTTTGACTCTAATGAAGGTGGAAGTGGTGGTGGTTTTGATGACCCAATCGATGAAATTTTTGGCTCAAAACCCAAACCTGTTCGTGACCTAATCAAGCCTGACTTGTTCAGCTTGGAGAATATCAGAGAAAGAATTGCATTCAAAAGAGGAAAACTTCATGGAAAGTATAAGGATAAAGACCATGGCAAACACTATATGGAAAAAATGGACATAATAATGATGGACACACAGATATAACCATCATAATGATGAGCATAGGGATGATCCGAAGAAGAATTTATGATTCTCACCGTCCCATCGACACAACAGTGAAGATGGCCATAGCACAGAGCAAATTAAAAGTTCTCTGTTTAGTAAAGAAGTGTATGATTCCCCATCATCATACACAAAGCGGAATAAGTACAAGGAGAGCAGCCATAATAGTGATGATTCACATACAATCTTTCCGTCATCCCATTATCATAGTAGAGACAAGGAACATAAGGATACGGAAAAAGAGCAAAGCTCCCCATTTGAGTTCAACAGTGCTGAATTCCGTAAAAATATGAAATACCCACTTAACAAACCTCATCTGCTGAAGCGACCCAACGAGCCATTTCGAGTTAGGGAACCAGACCCATTCGAGTTAGAGAACCGGACCATTCCGAGTGAGAGAGACGCGAACCAAAAAAGAAACCAGAACATGATTACTTTTGAACACATATTCAAATCATCATTCAATCCTACACCTCACACATATGATGCCCCATTAGTGATCAAATCACCAGCTCCACAAGTGATGCAATCATATAATCCATTTGCCACGCCATGGCCACAACCCATTTGGTGCTCCAGCAGTAAATCATCTCAACTTTACCAAAACCAATGAGTCTGAAAGGACATGCTA